>CM055348.1:25556561-25577389 GCA_029228515.1 Populus alba x Populus x berolinensis | reverse complement strand
GATGCCGGTTTGCGTAATTCAGTGGCCTTTGAATTTAGGGTGATCCCTCTTGAGCATGTATGCTTCTGCTACTTGTTCTACATCACACTTTCTTACGCAAACGTGCGAAACAGTTTGACTCGGTGAGTTTCGCGGCATTCCGACCCCCCCCCCCCTCCCACCACCGCACCCCCCCCTCGCCCACCGGTTTCTGCAAAAATTCAGTTGCCCTCCTGAACCTTGATGGTGATCCGTTCCTCTGAGCATGTATGCTTAGCTACATGTTCCTACATGCACTTCCTTCCGCAAACGGCGAAACGCTTTGATCTCGGTGAGTTTCGCGCATTCCGACTTCGAAGCCGGTTGCCGAAATTCAGTTGCCTTTGAATTTCGGGTGATCCCTCTTGAGCATGTATGCTTCGGTACTTGTTCTACATCACCTTCCTTCCGCAAAAGCGAAAGCTTTGACTCGGTGAGTTTTCGCACATTCCGACTTCGATGCCCGGTTGCCGAAATTCAGTTCCTTTGAATTTCGGGTGATCCCTCTTGAGCATGTATGCTTCTGCTACTTGTTCTACATCACACTTCTTCCGCAAACGGGGAAACGCTTTGACTCGGTGAGTTTGCGGAATTCGACTTCGATGCCCCGGTTGCGGAAATTCAGTTGCCTTTGAATTTGGGGTGATCCTCTTGAGCATGTATGCTTCTGCTACTTGTTCTACATCACACTTCTTCCGCAAACAACGAAACGCTTTGACTCGGTGAGTTTCGTGCATTCCGACTTCGATGCCCCGGTTGCCGAAATTCAGTTGCATTTGAATTTCGGGTGATCCCTCTTGAGCATGTATGCTTCTGCTACTTGTTCTACATCAGACTTCTTCCGCAAAACAGCGAAACGCTTTCACTCGGTGAGTTTCGCGGCATTCCGACTTCGATCCCCGGTTGCCGATATTCAGTTGCCTTTGAATTTCGGTGATCCCTCTTGAGCATGTATGCTTCTGCTACTTGTTCTACATCACACTTCTTCCGCAAACAGCCGAAACGCTTTGACTCGGTGAGTTTCGCGGCATTCCGACTTCGATGCCCGGTTGCCGAAATTCAGTTGCCTTTGAATTTCGGGTGATCCCTCTTGAGCATGTATGCTTCTGCTACTTGTTCTACATCACACTTTCTTCCGCAAACGGCGAAAAGCTTTGACTCGGTGAGTTTCGCGGCATTCCGACTTCGATGCCCGGTTGCCGAAATTCAGTTGCCTTTGAATTTCGGGTGAATCCCTCTTGAGCATGTATGCTTCTGCTACTTGTTCTACATCACACGTCTTCCGCAAACAGCGAAACGCTTTCACTCGGTGAGTTTCGCGGCATTCCGACTTCGATGCACGGTTTGCCGAAATTCAGTTGCCTTTGAATTTCTGGTGATCCCTCTTGAGCATGTATGCTTCTGCTACTTGTTCTACATCACACTTCCTTCCGCAAACGGCGAAACGCTTTGACTCGGTGTGTTTCGCGGCATTCCGACTTCGATGCCCGGTTGCCGAAATTCAGTTGCCTTTGAATTTCGGGTGATCCCTCTTGAGCATGTATGCTTCTGCTACTTGTTCTACATCACACTTCCTTCCGCAAACGGCGAAACGCTTTGACTCGGTGGTTTCGCGGCATTCCGACTTCGATGCCCCGGTTGCCGAAATTCAGTTGCTTTGAATTTCGGGTATCCTCTTGAGCATGTATGCTTTGCTACTTGTTCTACATCACACTTCCTTCCGCAAACAACGAAACGCTTTGACTCGGTGAGTTTCGCGGCATTCGACTTCGATGCCCGGTTGCCGAAATTCAGTTGCTTTTGATTTTGGGTGATCCCTCTTGAGCATGTATGCTTCTGCTACTTGTTCTACATACATTGCTTTGCAAATGGCGAAACGCTTTGACTCGGTGAGTTTCGGCATTCCGACTTCGATGCCCCGGTTGCCGAAATTCAGTTGCCTTTGAATTTCGGGTGATCCCTCTTGAGCATGTATGCTTCTGCTACTTGTTTCTACATCACACTTCCTTCCGCAAACGGCGAAACGCTTTGACTCGGTGAGTTTCGCGGCATTCCGACTTCGATGCCCGGTTGCCAAAATTCAATTGCCTTTGAATTTCGGTTGATCCCTCTTTGAGCATGTATGCTTCTGCTACTTGTTCTACATCACACTTCTTCCGCAAAGGCGAAACGCTTTGACTCGGTGAGTTTCGCGGCATTCCGACTTCGATGCCCGGTTGCCGAAATTCAGTTGCCTTTGAATTTCGGGTGATCCCTCTTGAGCATGTATGCTTCTGCTACTTGTTCTACATCTTTCTTCGGCAAACGGCGAAACGCTTTGACTCGGTGAGTTTCGCGGCATTCCGACTTCGATGCCCGGTTGCCGAAATTCAGTTGCCTTTGAATTTCGGGTGATCCCTCTTGAGCATGTATGCTTCTGCTACTTGTTCTACATCACACTTCCTTCCGCAAACAGCGAAACGCTTTGACTCGGTGAGTTTCGCGGCATTCCGACTTCGATGCCCCGGTTGCCGAAATTCAGTTGCCTTTGAATTTCGGGTGATCCCTCTTGAGCATGTATGCTTCTGCTACTTGTTCTACATCACACTTCTTCCGCAAACACGGCGAAACGCTTTGACTCGGTGAGTTTCGCGGCATTCCGACTTCGATGCCTCGTTGCCGAAATTCAGTTGCCTTTGAATTTCGGGTGATCTCTTGAGCATGTATGCTTCTGCTACTTGTTCTACATCACACTTCCTTCCGCAAACAGCGAAACGCTTTGACTCGGTGAGTTTCGCGGCATTCCGACTTCGATGCCCCGGTTGCCGAAATTCAGTTGCCTTTGAATTTCGGGTGATCCCTCTTGAGCATGTATGCTTCTGCTACTTGTTCTACATCAGACTTCTTCCGCAAACAGCGAAACGCTTTGACTCGGTGAGTTTCGCGGCATTCCGACTTCGATGCCCCGGTTGCCGAAATTCAGTTGCCTTTGAATTTCGGGTGATCCCTCTTGAGCATGTATGCTTCTGCTACTTGTTCTACATCACACTTCCTTCCGCAAACAGCGAAACGCTTTGACTCGGTGAGTTTCGCGGCATTCCGACTTCGATGCCCCGGTTGCCGAAATTCAGTTGCCTTTGAATTTCGGGTGATCCCTCTTGAGCATGTATGCTTCTGCTACTTGTTCTACATCACTTCCTTCCGCAAACGGCGAAACGCTTTGACTCGTGAGTTTCGCGGCATTCCGATTGAGATGCCCTGGTTGCCGAAATTCAGTTGCCTTTGAATTTCGGGTGATCCCTCTTGAGCATGTATGCTTCTGCTACTTGTTCTACATCACACTTCCTTTCGCCAACGGCGAAACGCTTTGACTCGGTGAGTTTGACGGCATTGCGACTGAGATGCCCCGGTTGCCGAAATTCAGTTGCCTTTGAATTTCGGGTGATCCCTCTTGAGCATGTAAGCTTCTGCTACTTGTTCTACATCACACTTCCTTCCGCAAATGGCGAAACGCTTTGACTCGGTGAGTTTCGCGGCATTCCGACTTCGATGCCGTGGTTGCCGAAATTTAGTTGCCTTTGAATTTCGGGTGATCCCTCTTGAGCATGTATTCTTGTGCTACTTGTTCTACATCACACTTCCTTCCGCAAATGGCGAAACTTTGACTCGGTGAGTTTCGCGGCATTCCGACTTCGATGCCCCGGTTGCCGAAATTCAGTTGCTGTTGAATTTCGGGTTATCCCTTTTGAGCATGTATGCTTCTGCTACTTGTTCTACATCACTTCCTTCCGCAAATGGCGAAACGCTTTGACTCGGTGAGTTTCGCGGCATTCCGACTTGGATGCCCCGGTTGCCGAAATTCAGTTGCCTTTGAATTTCGGGTGATCCCTCTTGAGCATGTATGCTTCTGCTACTTGTTCTACATCACACTTCCTTCCGCAAACGGCGAAACGCTTTGACTCCGTGAGTTTCGCGGCATTCCGACTTCGATGCCCCGGTTGCGAAATTCAGTTGCCTTTGAATTTCGGGTGATCCCTCTAGAGCATGTATTGGTCTGCTACTTGTTCTACATCACACTTCCTTCCGCAAACAGCGAAACGGTTTGACTCGGTGAGTTTCGCGGCATTCCGACTTCGATGCCCCGGTTGCCGAAATTCAGTTGCCTTTGAATTTCGGGTGATCCCTCTAGAGCATTTATGCTTCTGCTACTAGTTCTACATCACACTTCCTGCCTCAAAGGGAATAACGCTTTGACTCGATCAGTTTCGCGGCATTCCGACTTCGATGCCCCGGTTGCCGAAATTCAGTTGCATTTGAATTTCGGGTGATCCCTCTTGAGCATGTATGCTTCTGCTACTTGTTCTACATCACACTTCCTTCCGCAAACAGCAAAACGCTTTGACTCGGTGAGTTTCGCGGCATTCCGACTTCGATGCCCCGGTTGCCGAAATTTAGTTGCCTTTGAATTTCGGGTGATCCCTCTTGAGCATGTATGCTTCTGCTACTTGTTCTACATCACACTTCCTTCCGCAAACGGCGAAACGCTTTGACTCGGTGAGTTTCGCGGCATTCCGACTTCGATGCCGCGGTTGCCGAAATTCAGTTGCCTTTGAATTTCGGGTGATCCCTCTTGAGCATGTATGCTTCTGCTACTTGTTCTACATCACACTTCCTTCCGCAAACGGCGAAACGCTTTGACTCGGTGAGTTTCGCGGCATTCCGACTTCGATGCCCGGTTGCCGAAATTCAGTTGCCTTTGAATTTCGGGTGATCCCTCTTGAGCATGTATGCTTCTGCTACTTGTTCTACATCACACTTCTTCCGCAAACAGCAAACGCTTTGACTCGGTGAGTTTCGCGGCATTCCAACTTCGATGCCCGGTTGCCGAAATTCAGTTGCCTTTGAATTTCGGGTGATCCCTCTTGAGCATGTATGCTTCTGCTACTTGTTCTACATCAGACTTCCTTCCGCAAATGGCGAAACGCTTTGACTCGGTGAGTTTCGCGGCATTCCGACTTCGATTGCCCGGTTGCCGAAATTCAGTTGCCTTTGAATTTCGGGTGATCCTCTTGAGATGTATGCTTCTGCTACTTGTTCTACATCACACTTCCTTCCGCAAACAGCGAAACGCTTTCACTCGGTGAGTTTCGCGGCATTCCGACTTCGATGCCCGGTTGCCGAAATTCAGTTGCCTTTGAATTTCGGGTGATCCCTCTTGAGCATGTATGCTTCTGCTACTTGTTCTACATCACACTTCCTTCCGCAAACAGCGAAACGCTTTGACTCGGTGAGTTTCGCGGCATTCCGACTTCGATCCCGGTTGCCGAAATTCAGTTGCCTTTGAATTTCGGGTGATCCCTCTTGAGCATGTATGCTTCTGCTACTTGTTCTACATCACACTTCCTTCCGCAAATGGCGAAACGCTTTGACTCGGTGAGTTTCGCGGCATTCCGACTTCGATGCCCGGTTGCCGAAATTCAGTTGCCTTTGAATTTCGGGTGATCCCTCTTGAGCATGTATGCTTCTGCTACTTGTTCTACATCACACTTCTTCGCAAAAAGCGAAACGCTTTGACTCGGTGAGTTTCGCGGCATTCCGACTTCGATGCCCCGGTTGCCGAAATTCAGTTGCCTTTGAATTTCGGGTGATCCCTCTTGAGCATGTATGCTTCTGCTACTTGTTCTACATCACACTTCCTCCGCAAACAGCGAAACGCTTTGACTCGGTGAGTTTCGCGGCATTCCGACTTCGATGCCCGGTTGCCGAAATTCAGTTGCCTTTGAATTTCGGGTGATCCCTCTTGAGCATGTATGCTTCTGCTACTTGTTCTACATCACACTTCCTTCCGCAAATGGCGAAACGCTTTGACTCGGTGAGTTTCGCGGCATTCCGACTTCGATGCCCCGGTTTGTCGAAAGTCAGTTGCCTTTGAATTTTCGGGTGATCCTCTTGAGCATGTATGCTTCTGCTACTTGTTCTACATCACACTTCCTTCCGCAAACAGCGAAACGCTTTGACTCGGTGAGTTTCGCGGCATTCCGACTTCGATGCCCGGTTGCCGAAATTCAGTTGCCTTTGAATTTCGGGTGATCCCTCTTGAGCATGTATGCTTCTGCTACTTGTTTACATCACACTTCCTTCCGCACAACGGCGAAACGCTTTGACTCGGTGAGTTTCGCGGCATTCCGACTTCGATGCCCCGGTTGCCGAAATTCAGTTGCCTTTGAATTTCGGGTGATCCCTCTTGAGCATGTATGCTTCTGCTACTTGTTCTACATCACACTTCTTCCGCAAAAGCAAAACGCTTTGACTCGGTGAGTTTCGCGGCATTCCGACTTCGATGCCCGGTTGGAAAATTCAGTTGCCTTTGAATTTCGGGTGATCCCTCTTGAGCATGTATGCTTCTTTGCTACTTGTTCTACATCACACTTCCTTCCGCAAATGGCAAAACGCTTTGACTCGGTGAGTTTCGCGGCATTCCGCCTTCGATGCCCCGGTTGCCGAAATTCAGTTGCCTTTGAATTTCGGGTGATCCCTCTTGAGCATGTATGCTTTGCTACTTGTTCTACATTCACACTTCCTTCCGCAAACAGCGAAACGCTTTGACTCGGTGAGTTTCGCGGCATTCCGACTTCGATGCCCCGGTTGCCGAAATTCAGTTGCCTTTGAATTTCGGGTGATCCCTCTTGAGCATGTATGCTTCTGCTACTTGTTCTACATCACACTTCCTTCCGCAAACAACGAAACACTTTGACTCGGTGAGTTTCGCGGCATTCCGACTTCGATGCCCCGGTTGCCGAAATTCAGTTGCCTATGAATTTCTGGTGATCCCTCTTGAGCATGTATGCTTCTGCTCCTTGTTCTACATCACACTTCCTTCCGCAAACGGCGAAAAGCTTTGACTCGGTGAGTTTCGCGGCATTCGGACTTTGATGCCCCGGTTGCCGAAATTCAGTTGCCTTTGAAATTGGGGTGATCCCTCTTGAGCATGTATGCTTCTGCTGCTTGTTCTACATCACACTTCCTTCCGCAAACAACGAAACGCTTTGACTCGGTGAGTTTCGCGGCATTCCGACTTCGATGCCCCGATTGCCGAAATTCAGTTGCCTTTGAATTTCGGGTGATCCCTCTTGAGCATGTATGCTTCTGCTACTTGTATACATCACACTTCCTTCCGCAAACAGCGAAACGCTGTTGACTCGGTGAGTTTCGCGGCATTCCGACTTCGATGCCCCTGTTGCCGAAATTCAGTTGCCTTTGAATTTCGGGTGATCCCTCTTGAGCATGTATGCTTCTGCTACTTGTTCTACATCACACTTCCTTCCGCAAACAGCGAAACGCTTTGACTCGGTGAGTTTCGCGGCATTCCGACTTCGATGCCCCGGTTGCCGAAATTCAGTTGCCTTTGAATTTCGGGTGATCCCTCTTGAGCATGTATGCTTCTGCTACTTGTTCTACATCACACTTCCTTCCGCAAATGGCGAAACGCTTTGACTCGGTGAGTTTCGCGGCATTTCGACTTCGATGCCCCGGTTGCCGAAATTCAGTTGCCTTTGAATTTCGGGTGATCCCTCTTGAGCATGTATGCTTCTGCTACTTGTTCTACATCACACTTCCTTCCGCAAATGGCGAAACGCTTTGACTCGGTGAGTTTCGCGGCATTCCGACTTCGATGCCCCGGTTGCCGAAATTCAGTTGCCTTTGAATTTCGGGTGATCCCTTTTGAGCATGTATGCTTCTGCTACTTGTTTTCCATCACACTTCCTTCCGCAAATGGCGAAACGCTTTGACTCGGTGAGTTTCGCGGCATTCCGACTTCGATGCCCCGGTTGCCGAAATTCAGATGCATGTGAATTTCGGGTGATCCCTTTTGAGCATGTATGCTTCTGCTACTTGTTCTACATCACACTTCCTTCCGCAAATGGCGAAACGCTTTGACTCGGTGAGTTTCGCGGCATTCCGACTTCGATGCCCCGGTTGCCGAAATTTAGTTGCCTTTGAATTTCGGGTGATCCCTCTTGAGTTCATGTATGCTTCTGCTACTTGTTCTACATCACACTTCCTTCCGCAAAAGCGAAACGCTTTGACTCGGTGAGTTTCGCGGCATTCCGCCTTCGCTGCCTCGGTTGCCGAAATTCAGTTGCCTTTGAATTTCGGGTGATCCCTCTTGAGCATGTATGCTTCTGCTACTTGTTCTACATCACACTTCCTTCCGCAAACAGCGAAACGCTAAGATCTGATGTGATCTAATCGTGTGAGGTTTAAGTTGCGGCTGGTACATTGCCGAACTTTCAGATGTCCTGCCCGGTTTGCCGAAATTTCAGTTGCCTAGGCAATTTCAGGAGTGATCCCTCTTGAGCATGTATGCTTCTTGCTACTTGTTCTAAAATCACCCTTCCTTCCGCAAAGGCGAAACGTCTGTAGACGCGCGTGAGTGTTCGCGAGCATTTCCACCTTCGATGCCCCCGGTTGCCCGAAAATTCAGTTGCCCTTGAATTTCGCGGTGATCCCCTCTTGAGCTATGTATGCTTCTGCTAATTGTTCTACATCACACTTCCTTTCCGCAAACAGCGAAACGCTTTGCATTCGGTGATGTTTCCCGGCATTCCGACTCGTTGCCCAGGTTGCCGAAATTCAGTTCTCTTTGACTTTCGGGTGTGGATCCCTCTTGAGCTTTGTATGCTTCTGCTACTTTCGTTCTACCATCACAACTTCGTTCCGCAAACGGCGTAAACGCTGAGACTTCGAGTAGAGTTTCGTGGCATTCCGACTTCGATGCCCTGGTTGTGCCGAAATTCAGTTGCCCCTTTGAATTTCGGGTGATTCCCTTACTTGAGCAGGTATAGCTTCCTGCTGACTTGAATTACATCAAACTTCCTTCCGCAAACAGCGAAGTCGCTGTTGACAATCGGCTGAGGTTATTCGCCGCATTCGAGACTTCGATGCCCTCCCGTTGAACGTCGACATTCAGTTGCCTATTGTGGAAATTTCGGGTGTTCCCTCTTGAGCATGTAAGTGCTTCTGCTTATTGTTACTACTTCACAGTTCCTTTGCACAAACAGAGAAACGCTGTTGACGCGGTACGTGGTAATGACTCAGTTTCGCGGAGTTTCGACTTTGATTGCCTCATCGGTTGCCGAAATTCAGTCGATGCTCTTTGGATATTGCGGGTGATGCCGCCCTCTCTGCGCATGGATGCGTCTGCTACTTGCTCGTAGTCGCACTCCGCTTCCGCACGTGCGTAGAAAGGGCGGCGCGAAACGCTTGGACGCGTGGTGAGATTCGCGGCATTCCGCCTTTCGGTATGTCCCGGGATGACCGAATATTCAGTTGCCCCTTGAATTTCGGGTAGATACCCCTCTTGGAGCATAGTATGCTTCATGAACTTGTTCTACATCACAACTTCCTTCCGCAAACAGCCGAAACGCTTTGTCTCAGGAGAGAGTTTCGCAAAGGAAGCATTCCGACTTGTGACGAGGCCCCGGTTGCCGAAATTCCGCAGGTGCTGTGAGTGAATGCGGGAGGTCTTCTCATTGAGCCCCACAGGTATGCTTCTACTACTTGTTCTACATCACACTTCCTTGCGCAAAACAGCGAAACACTTTGACTCGGTGAGTGTTATCGAGCATTCCGACTTTGAGTTGCTACCGAGTTTGCATCGATGATTCAGTTGCCTTTGATTTTCAGGGTGATCCCTTTTGAGCATAGTATGCTTCTGCGATGCTGTGTTCTGACATCACACGTCCTGTGCCCTGCAAATAGCGAAATGCTATGATCATCGGTGAGTTTCGCGGCATTCCGACTTCGATGAACAGAGATATGTTAATAAATTCAAGTGGCATCTTGAATTTTGGGGTTTGATCCCTCTTGAGCGATGTAAGCTTACTCAGCATACTTGTATATTGCTACATCACACTTCCTTCCGCAAACAGCGAAACGCTTTGACTCGGTGAGTTTCGCGGCATTCCGACTTCGATGCCCCGGTTGCCGAAATTCAGTTGCCTTTGAATTTCGGGTGATCCCTCTTGAGCATGTATGCTTCTGCTACTTGTTCTACATCACTTCCTTCCGCAAACGGCGAAACGCTTTGACTCGGTGAGTTTCGCGGCATTCCGACTTCGATGCCCCGGTTGCCGAAATTCAGTTGCCTTTGAATTTCGGGTGATCCCTCTTGAGCATGTATGCTTCTGCTACTTGTTCTACATCACACTTCCTTCCGCAAACGGCGAAACGCTTTGACTCGGTGAGTTTCGCGGCATTCCGACTTCGATGCCCCGGTTGCCGAAATTCAGTTGCCTTTGAATTTCGGGTGATCCCTCTTGAGCATGTATGCTTCTGCTACTTGTTCTACATCACACTTCCTTCCGCAAACAGCGAAACGCTTTGACTCGGTGAGTTTCGCGGCATTCCGACTTCGATGCCCGGTTGCCGAAATTCAGTTGCCTTTGAATTTCGGGTGATCCCTCTTGAGCATGTATGCTTCTGCTACTTGTTCTACATCACACTTCCTTCCGCAAACGGCGAAACGCTTTGACTCGGTGAGTTTCGCGGCATTCCGACTTCGATGCCCCGGTTGCCGAAATTCAGTTGCCTTTGAATTTCGGGTGATCCCTCTTGAGCATGTATGCTTCTGCTACTTGTTCTACATCACACTTCCTTCCGCAAACGGCGAAACGCTTTGACTCGGTGAGTTTCGCGGCATTCCGACTTCGATGCCCGGTTGCCGAAATTCAGTTGCCTTTGAATTTCGGGTGATCCCTCTTGAGCATGTATGCTTCTGCTACTTGTTCTACATCACACTTCCTTCCGCAAACAGCGAAACGCTTTGACTCGGTGAGTTTCGCGGCATTCCGACTTCGATGCCCCGGTTGCCGAAATTCAGTTGCCTTTGAATTTCGGGTGATCCCTCTTGAGCATGTATGCTTCTGCTACTTGTTCTACATCACACTTCCTTCCGCAAACGGCGAAACGCTTTGACTCGGTGAGTTTCGCGGCATTCCGACTTCGATGCCCCGGTTGCCGAAATTCAGTTGCCTTTGAATTTCGGGTGATCCCTCTTGAGCATGTATGCTTCTGCTACTTGTTCTACATCACACTTCTTCCGCAAACGGCGAAACGCTTTGACTCGGTGAGTTTCGCGGCATTCCGACTTCGATGCCCCGGTTGCCGAAATTCAGTTGCCTTTGAATTTCGGGTGATCCCTCTTGAGCATGTATGCTTCTGCTACTTGTTCTACATCACACTTCTTCCGCAAACGGCGAAACGCTTTGACTCGGTGAGTTTCGCGGCATTCCGACTTCGATGCCCCGGTTGCCGAAATTCAGTTGCCTTTGAATTTCGGGTGATCCCTCTTGAGCATGTATGCTTCTGCTACTTGTTCTACATCACACTTCCTTCCGCAAACGGCGAAACGCTTTGACTCGGTGAGTTTCGCGGCATTCCGACTTCGATGCCCCGGTTGCCGAAATTCAGTTGCCTTTGAATTTCGGGTGATCCCTCTTGAGCATGTATGCTTCTGCTACTTGTTCTACATCACACTTCCTTCCGCAAACGGCGAAACGCTTTGACTCGGTGAGTTTCGCGGCATTCCGACTTCGATGCCCCGGTTGCCGAAATTCAGTTGCCTTTGAATTTCGGGTGATCCCTCTTGAGCATGTATGCTTCTGCTACTTGTTCTACATCACACTTCCTTCCGCAAACGGCGAAACGCTTTGACTCGGTGAGTTTCGCGGCATTCCGACTTCGATGCCCCGGTTGCCGAAATTCAGTTGCCTTTGAATTTCGGGTGATCCCTCTTGAGCATGTATGCTTCTGCTACTTGTTCTACATCACACTTCCTTCCGCAAACGGCGAAACGCTTTGACTCGGTGAGTTTCGCGGCATTCCGACTTCGATGCCCCGGTTGCCGAAATTCAGTTGCCTTTGAATTTCGGGTGATCCCTCTTGAGCATGTATGCTTCTGCTACTTGTTCTACATCACACTTCCTTCCGCAAACGGCGAAACGCTTTGACTCGGTGAGTTTCGCGGCATTCCGACTTCGATGCCCGGTTGCCGAAATTCAGTTGCCTTTGAATTTCGGGTGATCCCTCTTGAGCATGTATGCTTCTGCTACTTGTTCTACATCACACTTCCTTCCGCAAACGGCGAAACGCTTTGACTCGGTGAGTTTCGCGGCATTCCGACTTCGATGCCCCGGTTGCCGAAATTCAGTTGCCTTTGAATTTCGGGTGATCCCTCTTGAGCATGTATGCTTCTGCTACTTGTTCTACATCACACTTCCTTCCGCAAACAGCGAAACGCTTTGACTCGGTGAGTTTCGCGGCATTCCGACTTCGATGCCCCGGTTGCCGAAATTCAGTTGCCTTTGAATTTCGGGTGATCCCTCTTGAGCATGTATGCTTCTGCTACTTGTTCTACATCACACTTCCTTCCGCAAACAGCGAAACGCTTTGACTCGGTGAGTTTCGCGGCATTCCGACTTCGATGCCCCGGTTGCCGAAATTCAGTTGCCTTTGAATTTCGGGTGATCCCTCTTGAGCATGTATGCTTCTGCTACTTGTTCTACATCACACTTCCTTCCGCAAAGGCGAAACGCTTTGACTCGGTGAGTTTCGCGGCATTCCGACTTCGATGCCCCGGTTGCCGAAATTCAGTTGCCTTTGAATTTCGGGTGATCCCTCTTGAGCATGTATGCTTCTGCTACTTGTTCTACATCACACTTCCTTCCGCAAACGGCGAAACGCTTTGACTCGGTGAGTTTCGCGGCATTCCGACTTCGATGCCCCGGTTGCCGAAATTCAGTTGCCTTTGAATTTCGGGTGATCCCTCTTGAGCATGTATGCTTCTGCTACTTGTTCTACATCACACTTCCTTCCGCAAACAGCGAAACGCTTTGACTCGGTGAGTTTCGCGGCATTCCGACTTCGATGCCCCGGTTGCCGAAATTCAGTTGCCTTTGAATTTCGGGTGATCCCTCTTGAGCATGTATGCTTCTGCTACTTGTTCTACATCACACTTCCTTCCGCAAACGGCGAAACGCTTTGACTCGGTGAGTTTCGCGGCATTCCGACTTCGATGCCCCGGTTGCCGAAATTCAGTTGCCTTTGAATTTCGGGTGATCCCTCTTGAGCATGTATGCTTCTGCTACTTGTTCTACATCACACTTCCTTCCGCAAACGGCGAAACGCTTTGACTCGGTGAGTTTCGCGGCATTCCGACTTCGATGCCCCGGTTGCCGAAATTCAGTTGCCTTTGAATTTCGGGTGATCCCTCTTGAGCATGTATGCTTCTGCTACTTGTTCTACATCACACTTCCTTCCGCAAACGGCGAAACGCTTTGACTCGGTGAGTTTCGCGGCATTCCGACTTCGATGCCCCGGTTGCCGAAATTCAGTTGCCTTTGAATTTCGGGTGATCCCTCTTGAGCATGTATGCTTCTGCTACTTGTTCTACATCACACTTCCTTCCGCAAACGGCGAAACGCTTTGACTCGGTGAGTTTCGCGGCATTCCGACTTCGATGCCCCGGTTGCCGAAATTCAGTTGCCTTTGAATTTCGGGTGATCCCTCTTGAGCATGTATGCTTCTGCTACTTGTTCTACATCACACTTCCTTCCGCAAACGGCGAAACGCTTTGACTCGGTGAGTTTCGCGGCATTCCGACTTCGATGCCCCGGTTGCCGAAATTCAGTTGCCTTTGAATTTCGGGTGATCCCTCTTGAGCATGTATGCTTCTGCTACTTGTTCTACATCACACTTCCTTCCGCAAACGGCGAAACGCTTTGACTCGGTGAGTTTCGCGGCATTCCGACTTCGATGCCCCGGTTGCCGAAATTCAGTTGCCTTTGAATTTCGGGTGATCCCTCTTGAGCATGTATGCTTCTGCTACTTGTTCTACATCACACTTCCTTCCGCAAACGGCGAAACGCTTTGACTCGGTGAGTTTCGCGGCATTCCGACTTCGATGCCCCGGTTGCCGAAATTCAGTTGCCTTTGAATTTCGGGTGATCCCTCTTGAGCATGTATGCTTCTGCTACTTGTTCTACATCACACTTCCTTCCGCAAACGGCGAAACGCTTTGACTCGGTGAGTTTCGCGGCATTCCGACTTCGATGCCCCGGTTGCCGAAATTCAGTTGCCTTTGAATTTCGGGTGATCCCTCTTGAGCATGTATGCTTCTGCTACTTGTTCTACATCACACTTCCTTCCGCAAACGGCGAAACGCTTTGACTCGGTGAGTTTCGCGGCATTCCGACTTCGATGCCCGGTTGCCGAAATTCAGTTGCCTTTGAATTTCGGGTGATCCCTCTTGAGCATGTATGCTTCTGCTACTTGTTCTACATCACACTTCCTTCCGCAAACGGCGAAACGCTTTGACTCGGTGAGTTTCGCGGCATTCCGACTTCGATGCCCGGTTGCCGAAATTCAGTTGCCTTTGAATTTCGGGTGATCCCTCTTGAGCATGTATGCTTCTGCTACTTGTTCTACATCACACTTCCTTCCGCAAACAGCGAAACGCTTTGACTCGGTGAGTTTCGCGGCATTCCGACTTCGATGCCCCGGTTGCCGAAATTCAGTTGCCTTTGAATTTCGGGTGATCCCTCTTGAGCATGTATGCTTCTGCTACTTGTTCTACATCACACTTCCTTCCGCAAACGGCGAAACGCTTTGACTCGGTGAGTTTCGCGGCATTCCGACTTCGATGCCCCGGTTGCCGAAATTCAGTTGCCTTTGAATTTCGGGTGATCCCTCTTGAGCATGTATGCTTCTGCTACTTGTTCTACATCACACTTCCTTCCGCAAACGGCGAAACGCTTTGACTCGGTGAGTTTCGCGGCATTCCGACTTCGATGCCCCGGTTGCCGAAATTCAGTTGCCTTTGAATTTCGGGTGATCCCTCTTGAGCATGTATGCTTCTGCTACTTGTTCTACATCACACTTCCTTCCGCAAACGGCGAAACGCTTTGACTCGGTGAGTTTCGCGGCATTCCGACTTCGATGCCCCGGTTGCCGAAATTCAGTTGCCTTTGAATTTCGGGTGATCCCTCTTGAGCATGTATGCTTCTGCTACTTGTTCTACATCACACTTCCTTCCGCAAACGGCGAAACGCTTTGACTCGGTGAGTTTCGCGGCATTCCGACTTCGATGCCCCGGTTGCCGAAATTCAGTTGCCTTTGAATTTCGGGTGATCCCTCTTGAGCATGTATGCTTCTGCTACTTGTTCTACATCACACTTCCTTCCGCAAACGGCGAAACGCTTTGACTCGGTGAGTTTCGCGGCATTCCGACTTCGATGCCCCGGTTGCCGAAATTCAGTTGCCTTTGAATTTCGGGTGATCCCTCTTGAGCATGTATGCTTCTGCTACTTGTTCTACATCACACTTCCTTCCGCAAACGGCGAAACGCTTTGACTCGGTGAGTTTCGCGGCATTCCGACTTCGATGCCCCGGTTGCCGAAATTCAGTTGCCTTTGAATTTCGGGTGATCCCTCTTGAGCATGTATGCTTCTGCTACTTGTTCTACATCACACTTCCTTCCGCAAACGGCGAAACGCTTTGACTCGGTGAGTTTCGCGGCATTCCGACTTCGATGCCCGGTTGCCGAAATTCAGTTGCCTTTGAATTTCGGGTGATCCCTCTTGAGCATGTATGCTTCTGCTACTTGTTCTACATCACACTTCCTTCCGCAAACGGCGAAACGCTTTGACTCGGTGAGTTTCGCGGCATTCCGACTTCGATGCCCGGTTGCCGAAATTCAGTTGCCTTTGAATTTCGGGTGATCCCTCTTGAGCATGTATGCTTCTGCTACTTGTTCTACATCACACTTCCTTCCGCAAACGGCGAAACGCTTTGACTCGGTGAGTTTCGCGGCATTCCGACTTCGATGCCCCGGTTGCCGAAATTCAGTTGCCTTTGAATTTCGGGTGATCCCTCTTGAGCATGTATGCTTCTGCTACTTGTTCTACATCACACTTCCTTCCGCAAACGGCGAAACGCTTTGACTCGGTGAGTTTCGCGGCATTCCGACTTCGATGCCCCGGTTGCCGAAATTCAGTTGCCTTTGAATTTCGGGTGATCCCTCTTGAGCATGTATGCTTCTGCTACTTGTTCTACATCACACTTCCTTCCGCAAACGGCGAAACGCTTTGACTCGGTGAGTTTCGCGGCATTCCGACTTCGATGCCCCGGTTGCCGAAATTCAGTTGCCTTTGAATTTCGGGTGATCCCTCTTGAGCATGTATGCTTCTGCTACTTGTTCTACATCACACTTCCTTCCGCAAACGGCGAAACGCTTTGACTCGGTGAGTTTCGCGGCATTCCGACTTCGATGCCCCGGTTGCCGAAATTCAGTTGCCTTTGAATTTCGGGTGATCCCTCTTGAGCATGTATGCTTCTGCTACTTGTTCTACATCACACTTCCTTCCGCAAACGGCGAAACGCTTTGACTCGGTGAGTTTCGCGGCATTCCGACTTCGATGCCCCGGTTGCCGAAATTCAGTTGCCTTTGAATTTCGGGTGATCCCTCTTGAGCATGTATGCTTCTGCTACTTGTTCTACATCACACTTCCTTCCGCAAACAGCGAAACGCTTTGACTCGGTGAGTTTCGCGGCATTCCGACTTCGATGCCCCGGTTGCCGAAATTCAGTTGCCTTTGAATTTCGGGTGATCCCTCTTGAGCATGTATGCTTCTGCTACTTGTTCTACATCACACTTCTTCCGCAAACGGCGAAACGCTTTGACTCGGTGAGTTTCGCGGCATTCCGACTTCGATGCCCGGTTGCCGAAATTCAGTTGCCTTTGAATTTCGGGTGATCCCTCTTGAGCATGTATGCTTCTGCTACTTGTTCTACATCACACTTCCTTCCGCAAACGGCGAAACGCTTTGACTCGGTGAGTTTCGCGGCATTCCGACTTCGATGCCCCGGTTGCCGAAATTCAGTTGCCTTTGAATTTCGGGTGATCCCTCTTGAGCATGTATGCTTCTGCTACTTGTTCTACATCACACTTCCTTCCGCAAACGGCGAAACGCTTTGACTCGGTGAGTTTCGCGGCATTCCGACTTCGATGCCCCGGTTGCCGAAATTCAGTTGCCTTTGAATTTCGGGTGATCCCTCTTGAGCATGTATGCTTCTGCTACTTGTTCTACATCACACTTCCTTCCGCAAACGGCGAAACGCTTTGACTCGGTGAGTTTCGCGGCATTCCGACTTCGATGCCCCGGTTGCCGAAATTCAGTTGCCTTTGAATTTCGGGTGATCCCTCTTGAGCATGTATGCTTCTGCTACTTGTTCTACATCACACTTCCTTCCGCAAAGGCGAAACGCTTTGACTCGGTGAGTTTCGCGGCATTCCGACTTCGATGCCCCGGTTGCCGAAATTCAGTTGCCTTTGAATTTCGGGTGATCCCTCTTGAGCATGTATGCTTCTGCTACTTGTTCTACATCACACTTCCTTCCGCAAACGGCGAAACGCTTTGACTCGGTGAGTTTCGCGGCATTCCGACTTCGATGCCCCGGTTGCCGAAATTCAGTTGCCTTTGAATTTCGGGTGATCCCTCTTGAGCATGTATGCTTCTGCTACTTGTTCTACATCACACTTCCTTCCGCAAACGGCGAAACGCTTTGACTCGGTGAGTTTCGCGGCATTCCGACTTCGATGCCCCGGTTGCCGAAATTCAGTTGCCTTTGAATTTCGGGTGATCCCTCTTGAGCATGTATGCTTCTGCTACTTGTTCTACATCACACTTCCTTCCGCAAACAGCGAAACGCTTTGACTCGGTGAGTTTCGCGGCATTCCGACTTCGATGCCCCGGTTGCCGAAATTCAGTTGCCTTTGAATTTCGGGTGATCCCTCTTGAGCATGTATGCTTCTGCTACTTGTTCTACATCACACTTCCTTCCGCAAACGGCGAAACGCTTTGACTCGGTGAGTTTCGCGGCATTCCGACTTCGATGCCCCGGTTGCCGAAATTCAGTTGCCTTTGAATTTCGGGTGATCCCTCTTGAGCATGTATGCTTCTGCTACTTGTTCTACATCACACTTCCTTCCGCAAACGGCGAAACGCTTTGACTCGGTGAGTTTCGCGGCATTCCGACTTCGATGCCCCGGTTGCCGAAATTCAGTTGCCTTTGAATTTCGGGTGATCCCTCTTGAGCATGTATGCTTCTGCTACTTGTTCTACATCACACTTCCTTCCGCAAACGGCGAAACGCTTTGACTCGGTGAGTTTCGCGGCATTCCGACTTCGATGCCCGGTTGCCGAAATTCAGTTGCCTTTGAATTTCGGGTGATCCCTCTTGAGCATGTATGCTTCTGCTACTTGTTCTACATCACACTTCCTTCCGCAAACGGCGAAACGCTTTGACTCGGTGAGTTTCGCGGCATTCCGACTTCGATGCCCCGGTTGCCGAAATTCAGTTGCCTTTGAATTTCGGGTGATCCCTCTTGAGCATGTATGCTTCTGCTACTTGTTCTACATCACACTTCTTCCGCAAACGGCGAAACGCTTTGACTCGGTGAGTTTCGCGGCATTCCGACTTCGATGCCCGGTTGCCGAAATTCAGTTGCCTTTGAATTTCGGGTGATCCCTCTTGAGCATGTATGCTTCTGCTACTTGTTCTACATCACACTTCCTTCCGCAAACGGCGAAACGCTTTGACTCGGTGAGTTTCGCGGCATTCCGACTTCGATGCCCGGTTGCCGAAATTCAGTTGCCTTTGAATTTCGGGTGATCCCTCTTGAGCATGTATGCTTCTGCTACTTGTTCTACATCACACTTCCTTCCGCAAACGGCGAAACGCTTTGACTCGGTGAGTTTCGCGGCATTCCGACTTCGATGCCCGGTTGCCGAAATTCAGTTGCCTTTGAATTTCGGGTGATCCCTCTTGAGCATGTATGCTTCTGCTACTTGTTCTACATCACACTTCCTTCCGCAAACGGCGAAACGCTTTGACTCGGTGAGTTTCGCGGCATTCCGACTTCGATGCCCGGTTGCCGAAATTCAGTTGCCTTTGAATTTCGGGTGATCCCTCTTGAGCATGTATGCTTCTGCTACTTGTTCTACATCACACTTCCTTCCGCAAACGGCGAAACGCTTTGACTCGGTGAGTTTCGCGGCATTCCGACTTCGATGCCCGGTTGCCGAAATTCAGTTGCCTTTGAATTTCGGGTGATCCCTCTTGAGCATGTATGCTTCTGCTACTTGTTCTACATCACACTTCCTTCCGCAAACGGCGAAACGCTTTGACTCGGTGAGTTTCGCGGCATTCCGACTTCGATGCCCGGTTGCCGAAATTCAGTTGCCTTTGAATTTCGGGTGATCCCTCTTGAGCATGTATGCTTCTGCTACTTGTTCTACATCACACTTCCTTCCGCAAACGGCGAAACGCTTTGACTCGGTGAGTTTCGCGGCATTCCGACTTCGATGCCCGGTTGCCGAAATTCAGTTGCCTTTGAATTTCGGGTGATCCCTCTTGAGCATGTATGCTTCTGCTACTTGTTCTACATCACTTCCTTCCGCAAACGGCGAAACGCTTTGACTCGGTGAGTTTCGCGGCATTCCGACTTCGATGCCCCGGTTGCCGAAATTCAGTTGCCTTTGAATTTCGGGTGATCCCTCTTGAGCATGTATGCTTCTGCTACTTGTTCTACATCACACTTCCTTCCATGAAATGGCAAAACGTTCGATGCCCCGGTTGCCGAAATTCAGTTGCCTTTGAATTTCGGGTGATCCCTCTTGAGCATGTATGCTTCTGCTACTTGTTCTACATCACTCTTCCTTCCGCAAACGGCCAAACGCTTTGACTCGGTGAGTTTCCCGGCATTCCGACTTCGATGCCCCGCTTGCCGAAATTCAGTTGCCTTTGAATTTCGGGTGATCCGTCTTAAGCATGTATGCTTCTGCTTCTTTTTCTACATCACACTTCCGTCCGCAAACGGCGAAACACTTTGACTCGGTGAGTTTCACGGCATTCCGCCTTCGATGCCCCGGTTGCTGAAATTCAATTGCCTTTGAATTTCGGGTGATCCCTCTTGAGCATGTATGCTTCTGCTACTTGTTCTACTTCACACTTCCTTCCGCAAACAGCGAAACGCTTTGACTCGGTGAGTTTCGCGGCATTCCGCTTCGATGCCCGGTTGCCGAAATTCAGTTGCCTTTGAATTTCGGGTGATCCCTCTTGAGCATGTATGCTTCTGCTACTTGTTCTACATCACACTTCCTTCCGCAAACGGCGAAACGCTTTGACTCGGTGAGTTTCGCGGCATTCCGACTTCGATGCCCCGGTTGCCGAAATTCAGTTGCCTTTGAATTTCGGGTGATCCCTCTTGAGCATGTATGCTTCTGCTACTTGTTCTACATCACACTTCCTTCCGCAAACGGCGAAACGCTTTGACTCGGTGAGTTTCGCGGCATTCCGACTTCGATGCCCCGGTTGCCGAAATTCAGTTGCCTTTGAATTTCGGGTGATCCCTCTTGAGCATGTATGCTTCTGCTACTTGTTCTACATCACACTTCCTTCCGCAAACGGCGAAACGCTTTGACTCGGTGAGTTTCGCGGCATTCCGACTTCGATGCCCGGTTGCCGAAATTCAGTTGCCTTTGAATTTCGGGTGATCCCTCTTGAGCATGTATGCTTCTGCTACTTGTTCTACATCACACTTCCTTCCGCAAACGGCGAAACGCTTTGACTCGGTGAGTTTCGCGGCATTCCGACTTCGATGCCCCGGTTGCCGAAATTCAGTTGCCTTTGAATTTCGGGTGATCCCTCTTGAGCATGTATGCTTCTGCTACTTGTTCTATCACACATCAAAAGCTTGATGTCTTTCCAAG
>CM055348.1:25541619-25544119 GCA_029228515.1 Populus alba x Populus x berolinensis | reverse complement strand
CGGGTCATCTCACCCCGTCCATCCCGAGCGGTGTTTTTCCCGGCAGCCTCGGGGAAACTCTTGCTTTCACTGTCCGCTGCCCCCAGTCCCCACTCGCATCAGCCCACCGCACCAATAAGCCAACGCTGCGGACGAATCTGGCGACACAGTCCCACGGGCTGCCACTGCCCCAGTGTCTAGACCAACAGTCTTTTTCGTCAAGCCTTGGACTATGCAGTCCGTCCATCCAGACTCATCGTCACCACCTGCTGCCGATTCTGCCGACTTCGCCGATTTCGTCGGCGCTGCCGATTCCAGCACTGCCCGCTGTGTCTGAACAGCCCCTGCTTCGTCAGCGCATCCCCTTGACGATTTTTCCTGCCTGGCCTGGACAGCCCAGCGTCCAGCCCATGTTCGTCAAAAAATCTGCGCTGCCGATTTTTCCCACTGTTGGCATCGCTGCCGATTTTTCCCACTGTTGGCATCGCTGCCACTGCCCCAGCGTGAGCCTAGGCCCCCAGTCGTTTTCGTCAAGCCTAGGACTATAAATCGTCCGGACTCATCGTCAGCACCGGCTGCCGATTCTGCCGACTTCGCCGATTTCGTCGGCGCTGCCGATTCCAGCACTGCCCGCTGTGTCTGAACAGCCCCTGCTTCGTCAGCGCATCCCCTTGACGATTTTTCCTGCCTGGCCTGGACAGCCAGCGTCCAGCCCATGTTCGTCAAAAAATCTGCGCTGCCGATTTTTCCCACTGTTGGCATCGCTGCCGATTTTTCCCACTGTTGGCATCGCTGCCACTGCCCCAGCGTGAGCCTAGGCCCCCAGTCGTTTTCGTCAAGCCTAGGACTATAAATCGTCCGGACTCATCGTCAGCACCGGCTGCCGATTCTGCCGACTTCGCCGATTTCGTCGGCGCTGCCGATTCCAGCACTGCCCGCTGTGTCTGAACAGCCCCTGCTTCGTCAGCGCATCCCCTTGACGATTTTTCCTGCCTGGCCTGGACAGCCCAGCGTCCAGCCCATGTTCGTCAAAAAATCTGCGCTGCCGATTTTTCCCACTGTTGGCATCGCTGCCGATTTTTCCCACTGTTGGCATCGCTGCCACTGCCCCAGCGTGAGCCTAGGCCCCCAGTCGTTTTCGTCAAGCCTAGGACTATAAATCGTCCGGACTCATCGTCAGCACCGGCCGCCGATTCTGCCGACTTCGCCGATTTCGTCGGCGCTGCCGATTCCAGCACTGCCCGCTGTGTCTGAACAGCCCCTGCTTCGTCAGCGCATCCCCTTGACGATTTTTCCTGCCTGGCCTGGACAGCCCAGCGTCCAGCCCATGTTCGTCAAAAAATCTGCGCTGCCGATTTTTCCCACTGTTGGCATCGCTGCCACTGCCCCAGCGTGAGCCTAGGCCCCCAGTCGTTTTCGTCAAGCCTAGGACTATAAATCGTCCGGACTCATCGTCAGCACCGGCCGCCGATTCTGCCGACTTCGCCGATTTCGTCGGCGCTGCCGATTCCAGCACTGCCCGCTGTGTCTGAACAGCCCCTGCTTCGTCAGCGCATCCCCTTGACGATTTTTCCTGCCTGGCCTGGACAGCCCAGCGTCCAGCCCATGTTCGTCAAAAAATCTGCGCTGCCGATTTTTCCCACTGTTGGCATCGCTGCCGCTGGCCATCGCTGCCCCAGCGTGAGCCTAGGCCCCCAGTCGTTTTCGTCAAGCCTAGGACTATAAATCGTCCGGACTCATCGTCAGCACCGGCCGCCGATTCTGCCGACTTCGCCGATTTCGTCGGCGCTGCCGATTCCAGCACTGCCCGCTGTGTCTGAACAGCCCCTGCTTCGTCAGCGCATCCCCTTGACGATTTTTCCTGCCTGGCCTGGACAGCCCAGCGTCCAGCCCATGTTCGTCAAAAAATCTGCGCTGCCGATTTTTCCCACTGTTGGCATCGCTGCCGATTTTTCCCACTGTTGGCATCGCTGCCACTGCCCCAGCGTGAGCCTAGACCCCCAGTACCGTTTTTCGTCAAGCCTAGGAACTATAAATCGTCCGGACTTCTGCGTCAGCACCGGCCGCCGATTCTGCCGACTTCGCCCGATTTCGTCGGCTCTTGCCGGCGATTCCAGCACTGCCCAGCCAGCTGTGTCTGAACAGCCCCTGCTTCGTCAGCGCATCCCCTAGACGATTTTTCCTGCCTGGCCTGGACAGCCCAGCGTCCAGCCCATGTTCGACAAAAAATCTGCGCAGCCGATTTTTCCCACTGTTGGCATCGCTGCCACTCTGCCCCAGCGTGAGCCTAGGCCCCCAGTCGTTTGCGTCAAGCCTAGGACTATTAAATCGTCCGGACTCATCGTCACAAACAAACAAAAAAAAAAAAAAAAACCCGTACCGGACCGCCGATTCTGCCAGTCTTCGGCCGATTTCGTCGGCGCTGCCGATTCCAGCATCTGCCCGCTGTGTCTGAACAGCCCCTGCTTCGTCACCGCATCCCATTTACGATTTTTGCCCTGCCTTCCTGGACAGCCCAGCG
>CM055348.1:25516619-25521619 GCA_029228515.1 Populus alba x Populus x berolinensis | reverse complement strand
GCCAAGCCGTTGGGCGCGTTGGGGCTGCCTATTGGTTGGCACGAGCGCTGGCAAATCAGAGTGCGTGCGCGCCCGCAGCCGCGGATAAGCAGCCCCAACGCGCCCAACGGCTTGGAGCGGGTCACAGGGACGGTGGCCGGAATCGGGTCGTCGCCGGCCGGAAAACGGGTCATCGATGGCGGCGTTACTTCGGGCCATGAGGCCCCCCACGTTAGTCCGAGTGTAGCAGCAGCTCACAAATCCCCCGCGGCAGGCCTATGGGCGCCAGCCAGCGCGCCCCATGGCCAGTCAGGGGGCACCCCCCTAAAGAGCTATAAGTGTTATTGCAGCTCTGGCAGGGGTAGACACTACTAGGTCCCAGCTGTCACCCCCCCTCTAAAAAATTCATTTCTTGGTATTTTGAGCTGAAATTTTGCACATAGGTTGGCAAAAATCCAATCCACCTTTATAAATTTTCCCAGATTTTTTCGAGGTCGGGAAGTATTTTTTTTTATTTTCCAACCATTAAAAATCAAGGAAATACGCAAAAATAGGAACCGGCCCGGAATGACCCCAAATTCGGCTGGCAGCCTCACAAAAATATGGCTGATTTTACTGGATTGATTTCATGTGGAAAGCACGACGTTTTCTAGGCGGAATGCGGGAAAACCAGCAGCGCGCATGCCGCGGCCAGCGACGTCGGGCTGGCCCCTGCAGCGCCTAGCCTCTCCCGCGCGGGGGGCAGGCAAGAGCGCGGGGGGCCAGGGCCCGAAGGCAGCCCCCCCGCGGGCAAGATAGCAAGCCAGCAGGGGCTGTCCCCGCGTCAGCCCCCGTTGCCGTGAGCCTGCCCCCTAGACGAATTTTCCTGCCTGGCCTGGCCAGCCCAGCGTCCAGCCCGTGTTCGTCAACAAATCTGCGCTGCCGATTTTCCGCGACGGGCCTCCAGCGGCACAAATCCACGCTGCCGATTTTTCCCACTGTCGGCATCGCTGCCGATTTTCCACGACGGGCCTGCAGGTTCACAAATCCGCGCTGCCGATTTTCCGCGACGGGCCTGCAGCGGCACAAATCCGCGCTGCCGATTTTTCTCACTGTCGGCATCGCTGCCGATTTTCCGCGACGGGCCTGCAGGTTCACAAATCCGCGCTGCCGATTTTCCGCGACGGGCCTGCAGCGGCACAAATCCGCGCTGCCGATTTTTCCCACTGTCGGCATCGGTGCCGATTTTCCGCGACGGGCCTGCAGGTTCACAAATCTGCGCTGCCGATTTTCCCCGACGGGCCTGCAGCGGCACAAATCCGCGCTGCCGATTTTTCCCACTGTCGGCATCGCTGCCGCTGCCCCTGCCCCAGCGTGTACCTAGTAGCCTCTCCCGCGCGGGGGGCAGGCAAGAGCGCGGGGGGCCAGGGCCCGAAGGCAGCCCCCCCGCGGGTAAGATAGCAAGCCAGCAGGGGCTGTCCCCGCGTCAGCCCCCGTTGCGCAGCGCAGCATGGCTGCCTGGGAATCATTGCCGGCGCGCCGCGCGCCCCATCGCCCAAGAGCCCAAGGGCCCCCAAGGGCCCCAGGCCCTCAGGCCCCAGGCCCCCAGGCCCCAGCGCCCCAGCGCCAAGCGCGGGCGCGGGCGGGCGCGCGCGCGCGTGTGTGATTTTTATAGGGACGGTGGCCGGAATCGGGTCGTCGCCGGCCGGAAAACGGGTCATCGATGGCGGCGTTACTTCGGGCCGTGAGGCCCCCCACGTTAGTCCGAGCGTAGCAGCAGCTCGCAAATCCCCCGCGCCCCATGGCCAGTCGGGGGGCACCCCCCTAAAGAGCTATAAGTGTTATTGCAGCTCTGGCAGGGGTAGACACTACTAGGTCCCAGCTGTCACCCCCCCTCTAAAAAATTCATTTCTTGGTATTTTGAGCTGAAATTTTGCACATAGGTTGGCAAAAATCCAGTCCACCTCCAGAAATAATCCCGGAATTTTTCGGGGTGGGGAAGTATTTTTTTTTATTTTCCTACCATTAAAAATCAAGGAAATACGCAAAAATAGGAACCGGCCCGGAATGACCCAAATTCGGCTGGCAGCCTCACAAAAATATGGCTGATTTTACTGGATTGATTTCATGTGGAAAGCACGACGTTTTCTTGGCGGAATGCGGGAAAACCAGCAGCCCGCATGCCGCGGCCACCGGAGGAGCCCCGGGAAAACTCTTGCTTTCACGGTCTTCGCCTCCCCTCACCACCATGGCAGGCCTCTAATCCCCCCATCAGCAGTTGTAGCCGATAGGGCAGTGATTTGAACGCCGCCGCGGGTAATCGCACCCGGCCATCCCGGGGAGGAAGAGATCTCTTCTTCCAAGATAGCGAACAACACATCGGGAGTTATGTTGATAGGGCAGAGAATTGAATGACTCGTTGAGGGCAGCCGGGTCATCTCACCCCGTCCATCCCGAGCGGTGTTTTTCCCGGCAGCCTCGGGGAAACTCTTGCTTTCACTGTCCGCTGCCCCCAGTCCCCACTCGCATCAGCCCACCGCACCAATAAGCCAACGCTGCGGACGAATCTGGCGACACAGTCCCACGGGCTGCCACTGCCCCAGTGTCTAGACCAACAGTCTTTTTCGTCAAGCCTTGGACTATGCAGTCCGTCCATCCAGACTCATCGTCACCACCTGCTGCCGATTCTGCCGACTTCGCCGATTTCGTCGGCGCTGCCGATTCCAGCACTGCCCGCTGTGTCTGAACAGCCCCTGCTTCGTCAGCGCATCCCCTTGACGATTTTTCCTGCCTGGCCTGGACAGCCCAGCGTCCAGCCCATGTTCGTCAAAAAATCTGCGCTGCCGATTTTTCCCACTGTTGGCATCGCTGCCGATTTTTCCCACTGTTGGCATCGCTGCCACTGCCCCAGCGTGAGCCTAGGCCCCCAGTCGTTTTCGTCAAGCCTAGGACTATAAATCGTCCGGACTCATCGTCAGCACCGGCTGCCGATTCTGCCGACTTCGCCGATTTCGTCGGCGCTGCCGATTCCAGCACTGCCCGCTGTGTCTGAACAGCCCCTGCTTCGTCAGCGCATCCCCTTGACGATTTTTCCTGCCTGGCCTGGACAGCCCAGCGTCCAGCCCATGTTCGTCAAAAAATCTGCGCTGCCGATTTTTCCCACTGTTGGCATCGCTGCCGATTTTTCCCACTGTTGGCATCGCTGCCACTGCCCCAGCGTGAGCCTAGGCCCCCAGTCGTTTTCGTCAAGCCTAGGACTATAAATCGTCCGGACTCATCGTCAGCACCGGCTGCCGATTCTGCCGACTTCGCCGATTTCGTCGGCGCTGCCGATTCCAGCACTGCCCGCTGTGTCTGAACAGCCCCTGCTTCGTCAGCGCATCCCCTTGACGATTTTTCCTGCCTGGCCTGGACAGCCCAGCGTCCAGCCCATGTTCGTCAAAAAATCTGCGCTGCCGTTTTTCCCCACTGTTGGCATCGCTGCCGATTTTTCCCACTGTTGGCATCGCTGCCACTGCCCCAGCGTGAGCCTAGGCCCCCAGTCGTTTTCGTCAAGCCTAGGACTATAAATCGTCCGGACTCATCGTCAGCACCGGCCGCCGATTCTGCCGACTTCGCCGATTTCGTCGGCGCTGCCGATTCCAGCACTGCCCGCTGTGTCTGAACAGCCCCTGCTTCGTCAGCGCATCCCCTTGACGATTTTTCCTGCCTGGCCTGGACAGCCCAGCGTCCAGCCCATGTTCGTCAAAAAATCTGCGCTGCCGATTTTTCCCACTGTTGGCATCGCTGCCATGCCCCTGCGTGAGCCTAGCCCCCAGTCGTTTTCGTCAAGCCTAGGACTAATAAATCGTCCGGACTCATCGTCTCAGCACGGCCGCCGATTCTGCCGACTTCGCCGATTTCGTCGGCGCTGCCGATTCCAGCACTGCCGCTGTGTTTCTGAACAGCCCCTGCTTCGTCAGCGCATCCCCTTGACGATTTTTCTGCCTGGCCTGGACAGCCCAGCGTCCAGCCCATGTTCGTCAAAAAAATCTGGCGCTGCCGATTTTTCCCACTGTTGGCATCGCGGCCACTTGGCCGCTTGCAAGCGTGAGCCTAGGCCCCCAGTCGTTTTCGTCAAGCCTAGGACTATAAATCGTCCGGACTCATCGTCAGCACCGGCTGCCGATTCTGCGACTTCGCCGATTTCGTTCGGCGCTGCCGATTCCAGCACTGCCCGCTGTGTTGAACAGCCCCTGCTTCGTCAGCGCATCCCCTTGACGATTTTTCCTGCCTGGCCTGGACAGCCAGCGTCCAGCCCATGTTCGTCAAAAAAATCTGCGCTGCCGATTTTTCCCACTGTTGGCATCGCTGCCGATTTTTCCCACTGTTGGCATCGCTGCCATGCACCCCAGCGTGAGCCTAGGCCCCCAGTCGTTTTCGTCAAGCCTAGGACTATAAATCGTCCGGACTCAATCGTCAGCTCAACCGGCCGCCGATTCTGCCGACTTCGCGATTTCGTCGGCGCTGCCGATTCCAGCACTGCCCGCTGTGTCTGAACAGCCCCTGCTTCGTCAGCGCATCCCCTTGACGATTTTTCCTGCCTGGCCTGGACAGCCAGCGTCCAGCCCATGTTCGTCAAAAATCTGCGCTGCCGATTTTTCCCACTGTTGGCATCGCTGCAACTGCACCCAGCGTGAGTCCTAGGCCCCCAGTCGTTTTCGGTCAAGCCTAGGACTATAAATCGTCCGGACTCATCGGTCAGCACCGGTCCGATTCTGCCGACTTCGCGATTTCGTCGGCGCTGCCGATTCCAGCACTGCCGCTGTGTCTGAACAAGCCCCTGTTCGTCAGCGCATCCCCTTGACGATTTTTCCTGCCTGGCCTGGACAGCCCAGCGTCCAGCCATGTTCGTCAAAAAATCTGCGCTGCCGATTTTTCCCACTGTTGGCATCGCTGCCGCTGCCGCTTGCCCCAGCGTGAGCCTAGGCCCCAGTCGTTTTCGTTCAAGCCTAGGACTATAAATCGTCGGATCTCATCGTCAGCACCGCGCTGCCGATTCT
>CM055348.1:25478881-25496381 GCA_029228515.1 Populus alba x Populus x berolinensis | reverse complement strand
TCACAGCAGAACACATTAAATTCCAGCAACAATCATCACAACAGAAACACATTTAATTTCAGCAGAACACACACACATGCATGCTGGCTTACCCCATAGTTAAAGCCAGCTTCTACCATAATTGTTAGATGTTCTGAAATTGACTTTATTTCACTTCTGTTTGCTAGATCTCCTAGTTAATTTCAGTTTCCCCCATAGTTGGCTTAAGTCTTAGATTAATTTTTCTTAGGGCTTTTCTTCTTCATTTTCGTTTTTGATCTTAAGGGGGAGAGGAAAGGGAGTTCCATGACCCATACCTTCTGATTTTAACCAAGTTTGAGGAAGGTTTGACACTATTCTTTTCTCTTCAGCTGCTGGTTCTCCTCCTTCTTCTTCCTCTCACGTTTTCCAGCTCTCTTTTTCCTCTCCTCTATGCAGCTGCCCACTCCTCTCTCAAGTTCTCATCTCTCCCTCACAAGCTCACAAGACACTCTACTAGTTTGATTCACGTTTTTGATGTGAAAGGGGAAGGGAAGAATGACATGCAGCTGCTGGTTTGGGAAGAAGATGGGTCCTTCTCTCTCCCCTCTTTGTATTTATACTACCCATCAAATGAATTGGGTTGTTTGGGGGTGGGTTTAGGTGTGTCCTTATCCTTGTTTGGTTTATCTAAAACCAGTTTTTTTTTTTCACCCCTCCCTCCCAGCTGTGCATCACTGTTGATTGAGAATTCGGCAGCCCAAAACTGCGTCGCTGCCGATTTCTGCATCGGCAGCGAAAACTGCGTCGCTGCCGATTTCTGCATCGGCAGCGAAATCTGCGTCGCTGCCGATTTCTGCATCGGCAGCGAAAACTGCGTCGCTGCCCAATCCAGAATCGGCAGCGAAAACTGCGTCGCTGCCGATTTCTGCATCGGCAGCGAAATCTGCGTCGCTGCCGATTTCTGCATCGGCAGCGAAAACTGCGTCGCTGCCGATTTCTGCATCGGCAGCGAAAACTGCGTTCATCACCATCTTTCTCTCTCTCTTTCTCTTTATATACATATATATATATATATATATATATATATATATATAGACGTATATATATTTTCGTTTGGGTGTTTACATTCTCCCCTCCTAAATATGAATTTCGTCCTCGAAATTTAAAAAGTTTCACACTCCATACCTGGTAGTTCAAATAAATTGGGGTACTTTTTCCTCATCTCAGCCTCCCTCTCCCAAGTTTCCTCTTCTACATGAGCATTTCGCCATAAGATTCTGACGATGGGGATCTTTTTGCTCCGTAACTCCTTCACTTCTTGATCTAGTATCCTTATGGGTCTCAATTCCAGTGTTAAGTCTTCCTTGACTTCTACTGGCACCTGGGGTAGAACTCGGGCGGGGTCTACGTCAGCCTTCCTTAACAAGGAGACATGGAACACATCATGGACCCTGGCTAACTGTGGGGGCAAATCCACCTTGTAGGCTACTGGTCCAACTCGTTGTAAGATTTTGAAGGGTCCGATGAAACGGGGAGTTAACTTCCCTTTCAACCCAAACCGTAACATGTTCTTCCATGGGGCTACCTTCAGGAACACCTGGTCCCCCATACTGAACTCGAGAGGTCTTCTCCTCACATCGGCATACTTCTTCTGTCTATCCTGCGCGGCTTTGATGCGATCCCTGATAGTTCTCACTTTCTCCGTGGTAACTTGGACCAACTCTGCGCCATATAACTCCCGGTCCCCAATTTCCTCCCAACACAAAGGAGTTCTGCACCTCCTACCATACAAGGCTTCATACGGGGCCATCCCTATTGTGGCTTGATGACTATTGTTATACGTGAACTCCACCAATGCCATGTGTTCCTCCCAGTTTCCTCCAAATTCTAGCACACAGGCCCGTAATAGGTCTTCCAAGACTTGGATGACTCTTTCCGATTGGCCATCCGTTTGAGGGTGAAACGCAGTGCTCATGTCCAACCTTGTCCCCAAGGCATGTTGTATGCTCGGCCACAGTCGAGAGGTGAACCTGGGATCTCGATCCGATACAATGGACACCGGAATCCCATGAAGTCGTACCACCTCATTTATGTAGATCTTGGCAAGCTTGTCCACCGAGTCGGTCATCTTTACGGGCAAGAATAGTGCGGATTTCGTCAACCGATCTACAATGACCCATATCGCATCATTTCCTTTTCTCCCTTTGGGAAATCCTGACACGAAATCCATGGTGATCATCTCCCACTTCCATTCTGGAATTTGTAATGGTTGTAATGGTCCCGCAGGCCTTTGGTGTTCAACCTTGACTTGTTGACATAACCCACACTTTGACACATACTCAGCTATTTCCCTTTTCATATTTGGCCACCAATAGAGGTGTTTCAGGTCTCGATACATCTTAGTGCTGCCAGGATGTATGGAGAATTTGGACTCATGTGCTTCTTGTAGAACCATTCGTTTGACTGTTTCGTCATCAGGCACGTACAACCGTTGTCCCATCATCAAGGATCCATCATCCGCTACTCGGAATTTCATTTCTATCCCGGCCTCCACATTCTTCCTAATCTTGGACCCCACCTTGTCATGGAATTGAGCATGTAGTATCTGTTCTCGATACGTTGGTCGCACCACTAATTGAGCTACTAACCCACCTCTTGCATCAATTCCCAATTCTGCACCCAACTCTTTTAATTCTGTCAATTGCCGCTCCTTTCCCACTGTTAAGCTTCCCAAGGAGGTTTTACCTTTGCGACTGAGGGCATCTGCCACCACGTTTGCTTTCCCCGGGTGGTATTCTATGGTGCAATCATAATCCTTAATGAGCTCTATCCACCTTCTTTGCCGCATGTTCAACTCCTTTTGCGACATCAGATACTTCAGGCTCTTATGATCAGTAAAAATTTGGGTTCGAGACCCATACAAATAGTGTCTCCATATCCTCAAGGCAAATACTACAGCTGCCAACTCCAGGTCGTGCACCGGGTAGTTCACCTCATGAGTCTTTAATTGCCTTGATGCATAGGCGATCACCTTCCCATGTTGCATCAAAACACACCCCAATCCCTTCCCCGAGGCATCACTATATACCACAAAACCCTCGGTCCCTGAGGGAAGAGTTAAGACTGGAGCAGTGGTGAGCCTCCTCTTCAATTCTTGGAAGCTTGCCTCACATTCTTCTGACCACACCCATTTCTTATCCTTCCTAGTTAGCTGGGTCAAAGGGGTTGCAATCAGGGAAAAACCTTCGATAAATCTCCGATAGTATCCTGCAAGTCCCAGGAAACTACGTATTTCAGTGACCGAAGTCGGTCTTTCCCATTTCACGACTGCTTCGACTTTTTGAGGGTCGACAAAAACACCTTCGGCTGATATGACATGTCCCAAAAACATCACTCTTTTCAGCCAAAATTCACATTTACTCAGTTTTGCATAAAGCTGGTGATCTCTCAAGGTTTGTAAGGTTTGTCTCAAGTGTTCTTCGTGCTCCTTGAAAGAATTCGAGTACACCAGTATATCATCAATGAATACCACCACAAACTTATCCAGGTATGGTTGGAAAACCCGATTCATCAAATCCATGAAGAGGGCTGGGGCGTTCGTCAACCCGAACGGTAACACCAAAAATTCATAGTGTCCGTAACGAGTTCTAAATGCGGTCTTTGCTACATCCGCTTCTTTAATCTTCATCTGATAGTACCCTGATCTCAGATCTATCTTCGAGAATGCCCTCGCTCCCTTTAATTGGTCGAACAAATCATCTATCCGAGGTAACGGATACTTGTTTTTCATTGTTACTTTGTTCAACTGTCGATAGTCAATACAAAGCCTATGGGTTCCATCTTTCTTTCTTACAAATAGGACCGGTGCTCCCCAAGGAGAATTACTGGGCCGTATGAACCCTTTGTCTAATAATTCCTGTAATTGAGTCTTTAACTCGTTCAGTTCTGCTGGAGCCATCCGATACGGTTGTTGGGCTATAGGTGGAACTCCAGGAAAAGTGTCTATAGACACCTCTACCTCTCGCTCCGGGGGTAGTCCTGGTAGTTCTTCTGGAAACACATCTGGGAAATCCTTCACCACAGGAATATCCTTCAATCGTGGACCTTCATCATTAGAGTTTAAGATGTATGCGAGGTAACCCATACATCCCTTTCTTAAAAGTTTTTGGGCTGTCACCACCGATATTAAAGCATTCAGTTTGGGAAGTCTCTCTCCTTCAAAAGTTATTTTCTCGCCCTTAGGTGTTTGGAAAGTGACAGTTTTCGCATAACAATCTATTAGTGCTTTGTATTTACTCAACCAATCCATGCCTAGTATTATGTCAAAATCATGTAGCTCTAAGGGAATCAAATCTACTTCTGTTTCATACCCGGATAAACTAACCCCCACATCCACATATACAATATTTGTTTCAACCATGTTTCCCATTGGAGTTCCAATTACAAACCCCTTCTCTACCATTTTTACTTCCTTTCTCAATTTAGTGACAATTCTCTTAGCAATGAATGAGTGGGTGGCACCCGGATCAAACAACACATGCACATTAAAACCATTCAATAGAAGTGTACCTGCCACCACATCTGATGCAGCCCTGGCCTCCTCCTGTGTCAGGTGGAAGACCCTCCCCGAGGTCCGATCATTTTGTGCCCTCGTCTTCCCTCGACTGGAGTTTGCCCCTGATTGAGAAGATCTCACTGGCCTATTAACGGTGACTGACTGCTGGTGGCTCTGACTCGGCTGTCTGTAGCTCTGTACTTGTCCGGTGTTCCTCTTGGGGCAATCCCTCTTGTAATGACCTCTTCCACCACAGTAATGACACCCCTGATTAAGATACTGACAATTCCTCCACCTATGGCCCTCTCCTCTGCACACAAAACATCGCCCGGGGGAAACTGAGCAATCCCCAGGGTGTTTTTGTCCACACTTTACACATAAAGGATAGTCAACACCCTTGCGGTCACCGATCCCAGTAGAAGAGTTTGCCCTCGAGTGCGACTGTCCATGCATTACTCTCCCACTTGATTGCTGGTGAGGTGGTAATGTCAAACTCCCCTTTTTTCCGTACTGCTCAAACACTCCACTTTTTCCTTTCTTCGGGTGCGGTGGTCTGCCGCTGAAATAGTCCCCATCTCTCTTTTTGCTTATACTCTGATACCCCCCTTGGCTTTCTCCAATACATGCCTCCAGAGCTTGTGCAGCCTCAATCAACTCCCTCACCGATTTAAATCGCAAGGCGATCAATCCTTGTCTCAAATCCTGTCGTAACCCATCTCTCAACTTTTCAATCATATGTTCCTCTGTCGGCACATAATGTGGGGCGAACAATGAAAGGTCATGAAATCTCCTTTCGTACTCCAATACAGACATATCACCCTGTCTCAATGCCAAGAACTCTTGTTCTTTCACCTTGCGATGATACTTGGAATAAAACTGATTCTCAAACTCTGTCTTGAAATCACTCCAAGTTAGTGTCTCAGTCGCACGCCTCAACTGAACTGTTTCCCACCATGTCATGGCCCTATCAGACAGTAACTGGGATGCACAATTTACCCTCAAACCCTCGGGTATGTGATGTGCATCATGGGAATTATAATCCATCTCGTAAAGCTGAATCTAATATGCAAGAGGATTCATATGGTCCAATGACAAGAGCGAGAGCGAAACAACTACAACGGGCCTTGACGAATCAAATTGCAATGATTGAAGCTGCGTCGGAGTTAAAAATTAACAATCAGTTTGAAATTGGTTCAAGGGTGCTTAGTTGCCTACAATTGGAACTTGGAGATGGGAAAAGCCCTTAATGGTTCTTTTCATGCTGGGCTACTTGTATTTGGATTGATAATGCAAGTGAAGGAATTGATGCTGTTTACGGTCAGAACAGTAGATGGATTTGAACCCGAATTTGAAGTCATCCAATGCATGTGAAAACAAGATTTATGTAGGTAAAATTCAAGTTCAGAACGTGATCTTTCTATATTGTCCAACCATGATTGCATTGGACTTTTGTGTCAAAAGTTATGGCTGTTTTAAATTTAGTCTGCATATGTTTTAGAAATGTCAAAAAAAAACGTCTGTTAGTTAAATTTGTCTACTTGCTTTATTAAAAGTCTAGTTTTTAGGCTTGACTTCTGTCATGTTGAATTCACCTAACTTTGGAGGGATGTTCCAAAGATAAATATGTATCAGAATATGAAGAAAACACTTTTGGCCAAGATTTGAAAACTTAATTCAGAGAATTAAGAGTTGTTCTTCCAAATTCGTTTTGTGAAGAACCCTACCTGACTTATCACTCTTCAATCACAAAGAGTGTGGCGTCGAAATCCTAGACTGATCTTTGTGGCGTCCAGATCGACTTATCAAAGTATCATTCTAGTTTATCTCCATCTTATTTACCTTAAATCACTACAATCCAGCCAAAATACCAAAAGAAAGACAACACAACCAGACCCATCCTTCATCCATTTTCATTATAATCATTGTTGCCGATTTTCAAATCATTCACGGCATATCATCTGGTATCAGATGATGTGCATCATGGGAATTATAATCCATCTCGTAAAGCTGAATCTAATATGCAAGAGGATTCATATGGTCCAATGACAAGAGCGAGAGCGAAACAACTACAACGGGCCTTGACGAATCAAATTGCAATGATTGAAGCTGCGTCGGAGTTAAAAATTAACAATCAGTTTGAAATTGGTTCAAGGGTGCTTAGTTGCCTACAATTGGAACTTGGAGATGGGAAAAGCCCTTAATGGTTCTTTTCATGCTGGGCTACTTGTATTTGGATTGATAATGCAAGTGAAGGAATTGATGCTGTTTACGGTCAGAACAGTAGATGGATTTGAACCCGAATTTGAAGTCATCCAATGCATGTGAAAACAAGATTTATGTAGGTAAAATTCAAGTTCAGAACGTGATCTTTCTATATTGTCCAACCATGATTGCATTGGACTTTTGTGTCAAAAGTTATGGCTGTTTTAAATTTAGTCTGCATATGTTTTAGAAATGTCAAAAAAAAACGTCTGTTAGTTAAATTTGTCTACTTGCTTTATTAAAAGTCTAGTTTTTAGGCTTGACTTCTGTCATGTTGAATTCACCTAACTTTGGAGGGATGTTCCAAAGATAAATATGTATCAGAATATGAAGAAAACACTTTTGGCCAAGATTTGAAAACTTAATTCAGAGAATTAAGAGTTGTTCTTCCAAATTCGTTTTGTGAAGAACCCTACCTGACTTATCACTCTTCAATCACAAAGAGTGTGGCGTCGAAATCCTAGATTGATCTTTGTGGCGTCCAGATCGACTTATCAAAGTATCATTCTAGTTTATCTCCATCTTATTTACCTTAAATCACTACAATCCAGCCTAAATACCAAAAGAAAGACAACACAACCAGACCCATCCTTCATCCATTTTCATTATAATCATTGTTGCCGATTTTCAAATCATTCACGGCATATCATCTGGTATCAGAGCATCAGTTGCGATCTAAGACAGGAGCCAAAAACAAGAAGAAGAAGAGGAAGAAAGGTTTGCTGGAATTAAGGTTGACAGACTTAACTATGGCTGGAGATAAAGAAGATTTGCCAAGAGGGTTAAGTTTGGAACAGGCACAGGTCATGGGCTTACAACGATCTCATGCTGAGATTCGGGATGAGATGACTGGAATTCGTGAACAGTTGAATACCCTTATGCAAAGGATGCAAAGAAATAATTTGCAACCCCAACCGAGGCAAGCACTTAGAGTGCCACGAAATGATATTATAGAAGCTGACGAAGATCCAAATGGGGATGATGAGGCTGATGATAGGGTCAGACCAAGAAGGCAGAATTATAATCCTCCTAATGGTCTCAAACTTAAGATTCCACCGTTTAGAGGAAGTAGTTCACCTGAGGAATACTTGGAGTGGATTCAGAAGGTTGAAAAGGTGTTTGAATGGTATGAATATTCTGAAGAAAGGAAGTGCAAGGTGGCAGCACTTGAGTTTACAGATTATGCTCTTTTATGGTGGGAAAACGTAAAGATTCAGAGGAGAAGGGATGAAGAGGAGGAGATTGCAACATGGGCAACTATGAAAAGAGTGATGAAGAAGAGATTTGTTCCTGATTACTATAAACAGGAGCTATACATCAGACTTCAAACTTTGCGACAGGGATCTTTGACTGTGGAAGAGTATGTGAAAGAGTTTGAGCTGCTGCTGATTCGATGTGAATTGATGGAACCTCAAGAGCAAACAATAGCTAGATTTCTTGGAGGGTTGAGGAAGGATATAGCTAATGTTGTTGAGTTACAGCCATACATCTTCCTTGAGGATGTTATAAAGCTTGCAACCCGAGTAGAAAGGCAGCTGAGACGAGGAGGTGTCCGAACTGGTGGAACTACGTCAAGCGCGACAAGGGCTGTTTCTACGCCTACACAAACATGGAGCACACCTACACGAGATGAGAAGGTGGAGTTTAGCAAGGGGAATACCAGTTCTGATTCTTTGAAGGGAAAGGAGAAGGTGACAGAACCTCAACACCCTAGGAGGTCTCGGGACATTAAGTGCTTCAAGTGCTTGGGACATGGGCATATTGCTTCTGAATGTCCAAATAAAAGGGTGATGATTTTGCATGGGGATCATGGAGAGCTGATTAGTGGAGATGAGGTTGAAACTGAAGACGAAGATGAGGTACAAGTGGCTGAACAAGAAGAGGATTTCGAACCAGTGAAGGGAGATTTGTTGGTTGTTCAACGGGTTCTGAATGCACAAATTGACGTTAGTGATGAGCAACGCGAGAACATCTTTCATACTCGATGTCAGATTCGAGATAAGGTGTGCGGGATGATCATTGATAATGGAAGTTGCACTAATGTTGCGTCAACTACCTTGGTGGAGAAATTGGGTTTAAATACCCTTCCACATCCCAGACCCTATAGTTTGCGATGGCTGAATGAGAATGGGGAGATTCGGGTGACAAAGCAAGTTCGTGTACCTTTTTCCATTAAAACCTATCATGACGAGGTTTTATGTGATGTTGCACCAATGTCAGCTAGCCATTTGTTGCTGGGTCGTCCATGGCAGTTTGATAAGGATGTGACCTACAATGGACGAAAGAACACTTATTCTTTTATGCTGAATGGAAAGAAGGTGAACTTGTTACCACTGAGTTCTCAACAAGTTAGAGAGGATCAGTTACGAAGCCAACAAAAGGAGGTGACATCACGAAAGGGGCTGTTGTTAGCCAAAAAAGGAGACATCAAACAAGCATTAGCTGCAACAGGGATTGTTTTCATGGTCTGGGCAAAGCAACTACTACAAGTAGAAGGATTGGACTTACCAAGACAGATTAAGGAATTACTTGAAGAATTTAAAGATGTGTTTCCAGATGAATTACCTAAAGGATTACCACCTATTCGTGGTATTGAGCATCAAATTGATTTGGTGCCGGGAGCTTCACTTCCTAATAGACTAGCATACAGATGTAATCCAAAGGAAGCGAAAGAGATTCAAAGGCAGGACGGTGAGCTCTTAGAGAAGGGCTATGTGCGAGAACCACTTAGTCCATGTTCCGTACCTACTTTGCTTGTTCCGAAGAAAGATGGTACCATGAGGATGTGTATGGACAGCCGTGCTATCAACAAAATAACAGTTAAGTATCGATTTTCTATACCCAGACTTGATGATTTGCTTGATGAGTTGCATGGTGCTGTATTGTTTTCTAAAGTCGATTTTCAAATCGTACTTGGATTACCAAGAACACAACGTGGGAAAGATTTAATAATGGTGGTGGTTGATCGATTCTCCAAAATGTCCCATTTCATTCCTTGTATGAAAACTGACGATGCAGTACATGTTGCTGATTTGTTCTTTCAAGAGATTGTTCGTTTGCATAGAATTCCTAAAAGCATTGTCTCTGATCGTGATACAAAGTTCTTAAGCCACTTTTGGAAGACTCTTTGGAGGAAACTTGGAACAAAGTTACTTTTCAGTACGGCATGTCATCCACAAACTGAGGTAGTAAACCGAACTTTATCTTCTTTGTTACGAGCTGTTATACATAAGAATTTGACGAGTTGGGATACTTGTTTGCCGATTGTGGAGTTTGCATATAATCGTAGTGTGCATGGGGCTACAAAATTTTCACCATTTGAGGTTGTCTATGGCTTTAATCCTTGTGTTCCTATTGATCTTGTTCATATTCCAATTGATGAGAGGACATCTATGGATGGAATTAGAAAGGCAGAATTGATGAAGAAACTACATGAGCAGGTTCGATTACATATTGAGGAGAAAACAACAAAGTATGCTAAACAAGCTAACAAGGGGCGAAAGATGGTCAGGTTTGAACCTGGAGATCTTGTTTGGATTCATATTAGCAAGGGCAGATTTCCAAGCAAACGTAAGTCCAAGTTGATGCCAAGAGTTGACAGTCCATTTCGTATTATAGAGAAGGTGAATGACAATGCGTATAAGGTAGATCTTCCTGGTGATTACAACGTATCAGCTACTTTTAATGTGAAAGACTTATCTCCGTACTTGGATGATGATGACGATTCTGATTTGAGGACAAATCATTTTCAACCCGGGGCTGATGATGTGCATCATGGGAATTATAATCCATCTCGTAAAGCTGAATCTAATATGCAAGAGGATTCATATGGTCCAATGACAAGAGCGAGAGCGAAACAACTACAACGGGCCTTGACGAATCAAATTGCAATGATTGAAGCTGCGTCGGAGTTAAAAATTAACAATCAGTTTGAAATTGGTTCAAGGGTGCTTAGTTGCCTACAATTGGAACTTGGAGATGGGAAAAGCCCTTAATGGTTCTTTTCATGCTGGGCTACTTGTATTTGGATTGATAATGCAAGTGAAGGAATTGATGCTGTTTACGGTCAGAACAGTAGATGGATTTGAACCCGAATTTGAAGTCATCCAATGCATGTGAAAACAAGATTTATGTAGGTAAAATTCAAGTTCAGAACGTGATCTTTCTATATTGTCCAACCATGATTGCATTGGACTTTTGTGTCAAAAGTTATGGCTGTTTTAAATTTAGTCTGCATATGTTTTAGAAATGTCAAAAAAAAACGTCTGTTAGTTAAATTTGTCTACTTGCTTTATTAAAAGTCTAGTTTTTAGGCTTGACTTCTGTCATGTTGAATTCACCTAACTTTGGAGGGATGTTCCAAAGATAAATATGTATCAGAATATGAAGAAAACACTTTTGGCCAAGATTTGAAAACTTAATTCAGAGAATTAAGAGTTGTTCTTCCAAATTCGTTTTGTGAAGAACCCTACCTGACTTATCACTCTTCAATCACAAAGAGTGTGGCGTCGAAATCCTAGATTGATCTTTGTGGCGTCCAGATCGACTTATCAAAGTATCATTCTAGTTTATCTCCATCTTATTTACCTTAAATCACTACAATCCAGCCTAAATACCAAAAGAAAGACAACACAACCAGACCCATCCTTCATCCATTTTCATTATAATCATTGTTGCCGATTTTCAAATCATTCACGGCATATCAGTATGCTTATTTGAATCATTGTCTTTTCTACCTTCCTGATCCATCTTCCAGCTATTTCTGCATCTTGTTCCCCCATGTACGGTTCACAGCCCATTTCCCTCATACTCTTAACTAGTCGCACCAGTGGTACCACATTATCCATGGTCATGCTAGTCGTAGGGGCTGCTGGTGGAATCTGCGTGGTGGGAGTTGTTTGTGCCGCTGAACTAGCCATGCCCTCCATCACTGCTTTAACTATTTGTACAAGGAATCCCGCATCTACATATTGTGGGGGCACACCAGTTGGAACAGCAGATGGTTGTGCTTCAGTTCTTTCTCGCTGCTCTGTTGCCACGGGGGGTGTTCCCTCTGTTTGATTAGGCCTCGAGCCTTCCCCCGCCACCGTATCTTCCCCCTGCAGGGTTTCGGGTGGTATAATCGGAGCATGAGATGCCGTATCATCTAAGGGGTCTTCGTCTTGCCAACCTTGGGCACCTCGGTTCACGCCCCTCCTTTCTAAGGAGGGCGGCTCAGTTTGTGTCCCTTGTCGGGTGCGTACCATCCTGAAATTCATCACAACAACACATTTATTAATGATCCTCAGGATCCATACCAAGTGCTCTGATACCAACTGTAACAACCCGGCTTTCCAAGCCCAACACAAACAGTAAATTTTTTTTTTTTTTTTTTTTTTATATATATATATTTAATCAACATGGTGCCGGAAATCAAAGAACTTGAATTCTTACATCATCAAAAATACAATCCATACAATCACCATTTCATTTAAGAGCGAATCTTACACAAGCACATAATATTAAGTTGCATGATTTGAAGTTCGTATTAAAATATATACATGGACATGAGTTTGCATTCTTATCCTACTAATAGTCATCACAATTTTAAACAAAAAGGATCTAATAAAAGTTATACATTTAGTACATTGATCCATACAAAATACATTGTGATTTAAGATACATCTACATAGTTCCTTGCAAAAGTAGGTTCCCGTGTATCGGGTTTCCTAGACATCTCGTTGGTGTGAAGTCCCTGCAGCAGTACAAACATTTAAGAGAATGCAAATATTTAATAATAATAAGAACGGTAACTCGCGGTTTGGCAATTAAATAAAACATTAACAATTATAATTTCTTCATGTATTTGCTACAACAACTAGTAGTACATATAGATACACAAGTTTTCGGATGCCATTCGCCAAAACTAGTCATTCATTTGTGTCGGCCATCCATGGCGAAAGCTGCGTCACTGCCGATCCAGAATCGGCAGCGGAATCTACGTCGCTGCCGATTTCTGTATCGGCAGCGGAATCTATGTCGCTGCCGATCCAGAATCGGCAGCGGAATCTGCGTCGCTGCCGATTTCTGTATCGGCAGCAGAATCTGCGTCGCTGCCGATCCAGAATCGGCAGCAGAATCTGCGTCGCTGCCGATTTCTGTATCGGCAGCAGAATCTGCGTCGCTGCCGATCCAGAATCGGCAGCGGAATCTGCGTCGCTGCCGATTTCTGTATCGGCAGCAGAATCACTCTTTTATCCCGGCCATCCATCCGTTTGGATGCCATTAGCCGAAGCTAATCAGTCCTTCATCTCGGCCATCCATTCGGACGCCATTAGCCAAAGCTAATCATTCTTTGTCCCGGCCATCCGTTTGGATGCCATTAGCCGAAGCTAATCACTCCTTTGTCCCGGCCATCCTTTCGGATGCCATTAGCCGAAGCTAATCATTCTTTTGTCCCGGCCATCCCTTCGGATGCCATTAGCCGAAGCTAATCATTCATTTTTTTTTTTTGTCCCGGCCATCCGTTCGGACGCCATTAGCCGAAGCTAATCATTCTTTGTCCCGGCCATCCGTTTGGATGCCATTAGCCGAAGCTAATCACTCTTTTGTCCCGGCCATCCATTCGGATGCCATTAGCCGAAGCTAATCAATCTTTAATCAACATTTAAGCGTTCATCAATCTAATATCGGTTCTAACAATATGATAGTACTCAAGTTAAAATATTTCAAGATTCAACGTAAGAAAAAGGAAGGTGCAAGTCACCTACCTGCTCCACCTGTGGGTCGATCCTGTCTTGATGATGGTCCAATCCCGACCGCACCACCTAAGACATCAATAGTCACAAATCAGCACAGTTGCATTTATTTTATTTTTGAATCATACTCATCATCACACTTATTTCAAGAGTTCATATGTTCACATTCAAGTGTTCCATATTTTACACTATCATAACATGAGATTGTTACTAGCATTCAAGTCATTCCTGCCTAGGAGGCTTATTGTAGGAATTCGGCAGCGAGAACTGGTTCGCTGCGGGCTGCCAGTTCGGCAGCGACCACTGTTTCGCTGGCGGCAGCCAGTTCGGCAGCGAAAACTGCATCGCTGTTGGTGCCGCAGTTTCGCTGCACAACGCACAACTTGGCAGCGAATATCAATTCGCTGCAGGAAGTTCAGTCGCGGCAGCGAAACATAATTTCGTGATATTCGCTGCAGCAGGTTCAGTTGCGGCAGCGAAACAGAATTTCGCTGCGCAACACACAAATCGGCAGCGAATATCAATTCGCTGCAGCAGGTTCAGTTGCGGCAGCGAAACAGAATTTCGCTGCGCAACACACAAATCGGCAGCGAATATCAATTCGCTGCAGCAGGTTCAGTTGCGGCAGCGAAGCAGAATTTCGCTGTGCAACACACAAATCGGCAGCGAATCTCAATTCGCTGCAGGAGGTTCAGTTGCGGCAGCGAAGCAGAATTTCGCTGCGCAACACACAAATCGGCAGCGAATATCAATTCGCTGCAGGAGGTTCAGTTGCGGCAGCGAAACAGAATTTCGCTGCGCAACACACAAATCGGCAGCGAATATCAATTCGCTGCAGCAGGTTCAGTTGCGGCAGCGAAGCAGAATTTCGCTGCGCAACACACAAATCGGCAGCGAATCTCAATTCGCTGCAGGAGGTTCAGTTGCGGCAGCGAAGCAGAATTTCGCTGCGCAACACACAAATCGGCAGCGAATATCAATTCGCTGCAGGAGGTTCAGTTGCGGCAGCGAAACAGAATTTCGCTGCGCAACACACAAATCGGCAGCGAATATCAATTCGCTGCAGGAGGTTCAGTTGCGGCAGCGAAGCAGAATTTCGCTGCGCAACACACAAATCGGCAGCGAATATCAATTCGCTGCAGGAGGTTCAGTTGCGGCAGCGAAGCAGAATTTCGCTGCGCAACACACAAATCGGCAGCGAATATCAATTCGCTGCAGGAGGTTCAGTTGCGGCAGCGAAACAGAATTTCGCTGCGCAACACACAAATCGGCAGCGAATATCAATTCGCTGCAGCAGGTTCAGTTGCGGCAGCGAAACAGAATTTCGCTGCGCAACACACAAATCGGCAGCGAATATCAATTCGCTGCAGCAGGTTCAGTTGCGGCAGCGAAACAGAATTTCGCTGCGCAACACACAAATCAGCAGCGAATATCAATTCGCTGCAGCAGGTTCAGTTGCGGCAGCGAAACAGAATTTCGCTGCGCAACACACAAATCGGCAGCGAATATCAATTCGCTGCAGCAGGTTCAGTTGCGGCAGCGAAACAGAATTTCGCTGCGCAACACACAAATCGACAGCGAATATCAATTTGCTGCAGGAGGTTCCGTTGCGGCAGCGAAACAGAATTTTGCAACTCGGAACCATCAATTTCAGCACATAGTTCTTCAACAAAATTCCAGCAATAACATCACAGCAAAACACATTAAATTCCAGCACTAACATCACAGCAGAACACATTAAATTCCAGCAAGAACTTCACAGCAGAACACATTAAATTCCAGCACTAACATCACAGCAGAACACATTAAATTCCAGCAAGAACATCACAGCAGAACACATTAAATTCCAGCAAGAACATCACAGCAGAACACATTAAATTCCAGCAACAATCATCACAACAGAAACACATTTAATTTCAGCAGAACACACACACATGCATGCTGGCTTACCCCATAGTTAAAGCCAGCTTCTACCATAATTGTTAGATGTTCTGAAATTGACTTTATTTCACTTCTGTTTGCTAGATCTCCTAGTTAATTTCAGTTTCCCCCATAGTTGGCTTAAGTCTTAGATTAATTTTTCTTAGGGCTTTTCTTCTTCATTTTCGTTTTTGATCTTAAGGGGGAGAGGAAAGGGAGTTCCATGACCCATACCTTCTGATTTTAACCAAGTTTGAGGAAGGTTTGACACTATTCTTTTCTCTTCAGCTGCTGGTTCTCCTCCTTCTTCTTCCTCTCACGTTTTCCAGCTCTCTTTTTCCTCTCCTCTATGCAGCTGCCCACTCCTCTCTCAAGTTCTCATCTCTCCCTCACAAGCTCACAAGACACTCTACTAGTTTGATTCACGTTTTTGATGTGAAAGGGGAAGGGAAGAATGACATGCAGCTGCTGGTTTGGGAAGAAGATGGGTCCTTCTCTCTCCCCTCTTTGTATTTATACTACCCATCAAATGAATTGGGTTGTTTGGGGGTGGGTTTAGGTGTGTCCTTATCCTTGTTTGGTTTATCTAAAACCAGTTTTTTTTTTCACCCCTCCCTCCCAGCTGTGCATCACTGTTGATTGAGAATTCGGCAGCCCAAAACTGCGTCGCTGCCGATTTCTGCATCGGCAGCGAAAACTGCGTCGCTGCCGATTTCTGCATCGGCAGCGAAATCTGCGTCGCTGCCGATTTCTGCATCGGCAGCGAAAACTGCGTCGCTGCCCAATCCAGAATCGGCAGCGAAAACTGCGTCGCTGCCGATTTCTGCATCGGCAGCGAAATCTGCGTCGCTGCCGATTTCTGCATCGGCAGCGAAAACTGCGTCGCTGCCGATTTCTGCATCGGCAGCGAAAACTGCGTTCATCACCATCTTTCTCTCTCTCTTTCTCTTTATATACATATATATATATATATATATATATATATATATATATATATAGACGTATATATATTTTCGTTTGGGTGTTTACACTCGGGACTGGATAGTCCAAGGCTTGAAGAGAAAGACTGTTGGTCTAGACATCGGGGCAGTGGCAGCCATGCCACCAAAGGGGAAGATCGGCAGCGCAGATTTGTGCAAGCTGCAGGCCCGTCGGGGAAGATCGGAGGCGCAGATTGCTTGACGAACACGGGCTGGACGCTGGGCTGTCCAGGCCAGGCAGGAAAATTCGTCGAGGGGATGCGCCGACGAAACAGGGGCTGTTCGGACACAGCAGGCAGTGCTGGAATCGGCAGCGCCGACGAAATCGGCAAAGTCGTCGGAATCGGCAGCAGGTGCTGACGATGAGTCCGGACGATTTATAGTCCCAGGCTTGACGAAAACGACTGGGGGCCTAGACACACGCTGGGGCAGTGGGAAAAATCGGCAGCGCAAATTTTTTGACGAACATGGGCTGGACGCTGGGCTGTCCAGGCCAGGCAGGAAAAATCGTCGAGGGGACGCGCTGACGAAGCAGGGGCTGTTCAGACACAGCGGGCAGGGGTGGAATCGGCAGCGCCGACGAAATCGGCAGAATCGGCAGCCGGTGCTGGCGATGAGTCTGGACTGTTTATAGTCCTAGGCGTGACGAAAAAGACTGGGGGCCTAGGCAGGGGCAGCGATGCCAACAGTGGGAAAAATCGGCAGCGCGGAGATCCGCAGCTGGAGGCCCGTCGGGGAAAATCGGCAGCGCAGATTTGTTGACGAACACGGGCTGGACGCTGGGCTGTCGAGGCCAGGCAGGAAAATTCGTCAAGGGGACGCGCTGACGAAACAGGGGCTGTTCAGACACAGCAGGCAGTGTTGGAATCGGCAGCGCGGACGAACGAGGGGCTGTTCAGACAAATCGGCAACGTCGGAAAAATCGGCAGCGCGGATTTGTGCAGCTGGAGGCCCTATCAGCTGGCTGCCCGCAACGAGTCATTCAATTCTCTGCCCTATCAACATAACTCCCGATGTGTTGTTCGCTATCTTGGAAGAAGAGATCTCTTCCTCCCCGCGTCGGCCGGGTGCGATTACCCGGCGGC
>CM055348.1:25465427-25478781 GCA_029228515.1 Populus alba x Populus x berolinensis | reverse complement strand
AAGGCAACTGAATTTCGGCAACCGGGGCATCGAAGTCGGAATGCCGCGAAACTCACCGAGTCAAAGCGTTTCGCCGTTTGCGGAAGAAGTGTGATGTAGAACAAGTAGCAGAAGCATACATGCTCAAGAGGGATCACCCGAAATTCAAAGGCAACTGAATTTCGGCAACCGGGGCATCGAAGTCGGAATGCCGCGAAACTCACCGAGTCAAAGCGTTTCGCCGTTTGCGGAAGGAAGTGTGATGTAGAACAAGTAGCAGAAGCATACATGCTCAAGAGGGATCACCCGAAATTCAAAGGCAACTGAATTTCGGCAACCGGGGCATCGAAGTCGGAATGCCGCGAAACTCACCGAGTCAAAGCGTTTCGCCGTTTGCGGAAGGAAGTGTGATGTAGAACAAGTAGCAGAAGCATACATGCTCAAGAGGATCACCCGAAATTCAAAGGCAACTGAATTTCGGCAACCGGGGCATCGAAGTCGGAATGCCGCGAAACTCACCGAGTCAAAGCGTTTCGCTGTTTGCGGAAGAAGTGTGATGTAGAACAAGTAGCAAAGCATACATGCTCAAGAGGGATCACCCGAAATTCAAAGGCAACTGAATTTCGGCAACCGGGGCATCGAAGTCGGAATGCCGCGAAACTCACCGAGTCAAAGCGTTTCGCCGTTTGCGGAAGGAAGTGTGATGTAGAACAAGTAGCAGAAGCATACATGCTCAAGAGGGATCACCCGAAATTCAAAGGCAACTGAATTTCGGCAACCGGGCATCGAAGTCGGAATGCCGCGAAACTCACCGAGTCAAAGCGTTTCGCCGTTTGCGGAAGGAAGTGTGATGTAGAACAAGTAGCAGAAGCATACATGCTCAAGAGGGATCACCCGAAATTCAAAGGCAACTGAATTTCGGCAAACGGGCATCGAAGTCGGAATGCCGCGAAACTCACCGAGTCAAAGCGTTTCGCCGTTTGCGGAAGGAAGTGTGATGTAGAACAAGTAGCAGAAGCATACATGCTCAAGAGGGATCACCCGAAATTCAAAGGCAACTGAATTTCGGCAACCGGGGCATCGAAGTCGGAATGCGCGAAACTCACCGAGTCAAAGCGTTTCGCTGTTTGCGGAAGGAAGTGTGATGTAGAACAAGTAGCAGAAGCATACATGCTCAAGAGGGATCACCCGAAATTCAAAGGCAACTGAATTTCGGCAACCGGGCATCGAAGTCGGAATGCCGCGAAACTCACCGAGTCTAAGCGTTTTGCCGTTTGCGGAAGAAGTGTGATGTAGAACAAGTAGCAGAAGCATACATGCTCAAGAGGGATCACCCGAAATTCAAAGGCAACTGAATTTCGACAACCGGGGCATCGAAGTCGGAATGCCGCGAAACTCACCGAGTCAAAGCGTTTCGCTGTTTGCGGAAGGAAGTGTGATGTAGAACAAGTAGCAGAAGCATACATGCTCAAGAGGGATCACCCGAAATTCAAAGGCAACTGAATTTCGGCAACCGGGGCATCGAAGTCGGAATGCCGCGAAACTCACCGAGTCAAAGCGTTTCGCTGTTTGCGGAAGGAAGTGTGATGTAGAACAAGTAGCAGAAGCATACATGCTCAAGAGGGATCACCCGAAATTCAAAGGCAACTGAATTTCGGCAACCGGGGCATCGAAGTCGGAATGCCGCGAAACTCACCGAGTCAAAGCGTTTCGCCTGTTTGCGGAAGAAAGTATGATGTAGAACAAGTAGCAGAAGCATACATGCTCAAGAGGGATCACCCGAAATTCAAAGGCAACTGAATTTCGGCAACCGGGCATCGAAGTCGGAATGCCGCGAAACTCACCGAGTCAAAGCGTTTCGCCGTTTGCGGAAGGAAGTCTGATGTAGAACAAGTAGCAGAAGCATACATGCTCAAGAGGGATCACCCGAAATTCAAAGGCAACTGAATTTCGGCAACCGGGGCATCGAAGTCGGAATGCCGCGAAACTCACCGAGTCAAAGCGTTTCACCGTTTGCGGAAGGAAGTGTGATGTAGAACAAGTAGCAGAAGCATACATGCTCAAGAGGGATCACCCGAAATTCAAAGGCAACTGAATTTCGGCAACCGGGGCATCGAAGTCGGAATGCCGCGAAATTCACCGAGTCAAAGCGTTTCGCTGTTTGCGGAAGAAGTGTGATGTAGAGCAAGTAGCAGAAGCATACATGCTCAAGAGGGATCACCCGAAATTCAAAGGCAACTGAATTTCGGCAACCGGGGCATCGAAGTCGAATGCCACCAAACTCACCGTGTCGAAGCGTTTCGCTGTTTGCGGAAGGAAGTGTGATGTACAACAAGTAGCAGAAGCATACATGCTCAAGAGGGATCACCCGAAATTCAAAGGCAACTGAATTTCGGCAACCGGGCATCGAAGTCGGAATGCCGCGAAACTCACCGAGTCAAAGCGTTTCGCTGTTTGCGGAAGGAAGTGATGTAGAAAAAGTAGCAGAAGCATACATGCTCAAAGGGGATCACCCGAAATTCAAAGGCAACTGAATTTCGGCAACCGGGGCATCGAAGTCGGAATGCCGCGAAACTCACCGAGTCAAAGCGTTTCGTTGTTTGCGGAAGGAAGTGTGATGTAGAACAAGTAGCAGAAGCATACATGCTCAAAGGGGATCACCCGAAATTCAAAGGCAACTGAATTTCGGCAACCGGGGCATCGAAGTCGGAATACCGCGAAACTCACCCAGTCAAAGCGTTTGGCCGTTTGCGTAAGGAAGTCTGATGTAGAACAAGTAGCAGAAGCATACATGCTCAAGAGGGATCACCCGAAATTCAAAGGCAACTGAATTTCGGCAACCGGGGCATCGAAGTCGGAATGCCGCGAAACTCACCGAGTCAAAGCGTTTCGCCGTTTGCGAAGAAAGTCTGATGTAGAACAAGTAGCAGAAGCATACATGCTCAAGAGGGATCACCCGAAATTCAAAGGCAACTGAATTTCGGCAACCGGGGCATCGAAGTCGGAATGCCGCGAAACTCAACGAGTGAAAGCGTTTCGCCGTTTGCGGAAGAAGTCTGATGTAGAACAAGTAGCAGAAGCATACATACTCAAGAGGGATCACCCGAAATTTAAAGGCAACTAAATTTCAGCAACCAGGGCATCGAAGTCGGAATGCCGCGAAACTCACCGAGTTAAAGCGTTTCCCTTTGCGGAAGAAAGTCTGATGTAGAACAAGTAGCAGAAGCATACATGCTCAAGAGGGATCACCCGAAATTCAAAGGCAACTGAATTTCGGCAACCGGGGCATCGAAGTCGGAATGCCGCGAAACTCACCGAGTCAAAGCGTTTCGCTGTTTGCGGAAGGAAGTCTGATGTAGAACAAGTAGCAGAAGCATACATGCTCAAGAGGGATCACCCGAAATTCAAAGGCAACTGAATTTCGGCAACCGGGCATCGAAGTCGGAATGCCGCGAAACTCACCGAGTCAAAGCGTTTCGCTGTTTGCGGAAGGAAGTCTGATGTAGAACAAGTAGCAGAAGCATACATGCTCAAGGGGATCACCCGAAATTCAAAGGCAACTGAATTTCGGCAACCGGGGCATCGAAGTCGGAATGCCGCGAAACTCACCGAGTCAAAGCGTTTCGCCGTTTGCGGAAGGAAGTGTGATGTAGAACAAGTAGCAGAAGCATACATGCTCAAGAGGGATCACCCGAAATTCAAAGGCAACTGAATTTCGGCAACCGGGCATCGAAGTCGGAATGCCGCGAAACTCACCGAGTCAAAGCGTTTCGCCGTTTGCGGAAGGAAGTCTGATGTAGAACAAGTAGCAGAAGCATACATGCTCAAGAGGGATCACCCGAAATTCAAAGGCAACTGAATTTCGGCAACCGGGGCATCGAAGTCGGAATGCCGCGAAACTCACCGAGTCAAAGCGTTTCGCCGTTTGCGGAAGAAAGTGTGATGTAGAACAAGTAGCAGAAGCATACATGCTCAAGAGGGATCACCCGAAATTCAAAGGCAACTGAATTTCGGCAACCGGGCATCGAAGTCGGAATGCCGCGAAACTCACCGAGTCAAAGCGTTTCGCCGTTTGCGGAAGAAAGTGATGTAGAACAAGTAGCAGAAGCATACATGCTCAAGAGGGATCACCCGAAATTCAAAGGCAACTGAATTTCGGCAACCGGGGCATCGAAGTCGGAATGCCGCGAAACTCACCGAGTCAAAGCGTTTCGCCGTTTGCGGAAGGAAGTGTGATGTAGAACAAGTAGCAGAAGCATACATGCTCAAGAGGGATCACCCGAAATTCAAAGGCAACTGAATTTCGGCAACCGGGCATCGAAGTCGGAATGCCGCGAAACTCACCGAGTCAAAGCGTTTCGCCGTTTGCGGAAGAAGTCTGATGTAGAACAAGTAGCAGAAGCATACATGCTCAAGAGGGATCACCCGAAATTCAAAGGCAACTGAATTTCGGCAACCGGGGCATCGAAGTCGGAATGCCGCGAAACTCACCGAGTCAAAGCGTTTCGCCGTTTGCGGAAGGAAGTCTGATGTAGAACAAGTAGCAGAAGCATACATGCTCAAGAGGGATCACCCGAAATTCAAAGGCAACTGAATTTCGGCAACCGGGGCATCGAAGTCGGAATGCCGCGAAACTCACCGAGTCAAAGCGTTTCGCCTTTGCGGAAGGAAGTGATGTAGAACAAGTAGCAGAAGCATACATGCTCAAGAGGGATCACCCGAAATTCAAAGGCAACTGAATTTCGGCAACCGGGGCATCGAAGTCGGAATGCCGCGAAACTCACCGAGTCAAAGCGTTTCGTGTTTGCGGAAGGAAGTCTGATGTAGAACAAGTAGCAGAAGCATACATGCTCAAGAGGGATCACCCGAAATTCAAAGGCAACTGAATTTCGGCAACCGGGCATCGAAGTCGGAATGCCGCGAAACACCGAGTCAAAGCGTTTCCTGTTTGCGGAAGGAAGTGTGATGTAGAACAAGTAGCAGAAGCATACATGCTCAAGAGGGATCACCCGAAATTCAAAGGCAACTGAATTTCGGCAACCGGGCATCGAAGTCGGAATGCCGCGAAACTCACCGAGTCAAAGCGTTTCGCCGTTTGCAGAAGGAAGTGTGATGTAGAACAAGTAGGGGAAGCATACATGCTCAAGAGTGATCACCCGAAATTTAAAGGCAACTGGATTTCGGCAACCGGGGCATCGAAGTCGGAATGCCACGAAACTCACCGAGTCAAAGCGTTTCGCCGTTTGGGGAAGGAAGTGTGATGTAGAACAAGTAGCAGAAGCATACATGCTCAAGAGGGATCACCCGAAATTCAAAGGCAACTGAATTTCGGCAACCGGGGCATCGAAGTCGGAATGCCGCGAAACTCACCGAGTCAAAGCGTTTCGCCGTTTGCGGTAGTAGTCTGATGTAGAACAAGTAGCAGAAGCATACATGCTCAAGAGGGATCACCCGAAATTCAAAGGCAACTGAATTTTGGCAACCGGGGCATCGAAGTCAGAATGCCGCGAAACTCACCGAGTCAAAGCGTTCGCTGTTTAAGGAAGGAAGTGTGATGTAGAACAAGTAGCAGAAGCATACATGCTCAAGAGGGATCACCTGAAATTCAAAGGCACCTGAATTTGGGCAACAGCGGCATCGAAGTCGGAATACCGCGAAACTCACCGAGTCAAAACGTTTTGCTGTTTGCCAAAGGAAGTGTGATGTAGAACAAGTAGCAGAAGCGTACATGCTCAAGAGGGATCACCCGAAATTCAAAGGCAAATGAATTTCAGCAACCGGGGCATCGAAGTCGGCATGCCGCGAAACTCAACGAGTCAAAGCGTTTCGCTGTTTGCGGAAGAGAGTGTGATGTAGAACAATTAGCAGAAGCATACATGCTCAAGAGGGATCTCCCGAAATTCGAAGGCAACTAAATTTCGGCAACCGGGGCATCGAAGTCGGAATGTCGCGAAACTCACCGAGTCAAAGCGTTTCGCCGTTTGGGGAAGAAAGTCTGATGTAGAACAAGTAGCAGAAGCATACATGCTCAAGAGGGATCACCCGAAATTCAAAGGCAACTGAATTTCGGCAACCGGGGCATCGAAGTCGGAATGCCGCGAAACTCACCGAGTCAAAGCGTTTCGCCGTTTGCGGAAGAAGTCTGATGTAGAACAAGTAGCAGAAGCATACATGCTCAAGAGGGATCACCCGAAATTCAAAGGCAACTGAATTTCGGCAACCGGGGCATCGAAGTCGGAATGCCGCGAAACTCACCGAGTCAAAGCGTTTCGCCGTTTGCGGAAGAAAGTGTGATGTAGAACAAGTAGCAGAAGCATACATGCTCAAGAGGGATCACCCGAAATTCAAAGGCAACTGAATTTCGGCAACCGGGGCATCGAAGTCGGAATGCCGCGAAACTCACCGAGTCAAAGCGTTTCGCCGTTTGCGGAAGAAGTCTGATGTAGAACAAGTAGCAGAAGCATACATGCTCAAGAGGGATCACCCGAAATTCAAAGGCAACTGAATTTCGGCAACCGGGGCATCGAAGTCGGAATGCCGCGAAACTCACCGAGTCAAAGCGTTTCGCCGTTTGCGGAAGAAGTCTGATGTAGAACAAGTAGCAGAAGCATACATGCTCAAGAGGGATCACCCGAAATTCAAAGGCAACTGAATTTCGGCAACCGGGGCATCGAAGTCGGAATGCCGCGAAACTCACCGAGTCAAAGCGTTTCGCCGTTGCGGAAGAAAGTCTGATGTAGAACAAGTAGCAGAAGCATACATGCTCAAGAGGGATCACCCGAAATTCAAAGGCAACTGAATTTCGGCAACCGGGCATCGAAGTCGGAATGCCGCGAAACTCACCGAGTCAAAGCGTTTCGCTGTTTGCGGAAGGAAGTCTGATGTAGAACAAGTAGCAGAAGCATACATGCTAAAGAGTAATCACCCGAAATTCCAAGAGGCAACTGAATTTCGGCAACCGGGGAAACCAAATCGGAAATGCCACGAAACGTTCAACCGTGAGTCAAGGCATTTCGCTGATTTGCGGAAGAGATGTGATGTAGAACAAGTAGCAGAAGCATGAACATGCTCAAGAGGGATCACCCGAAATTCAAAGGCAACTGAATTTCGGCAACCGGGGCATCCAAGTCGGAATGCCGCCAAACTCAATCGAGTCAAAGCGATTTTCGCCATTTGCGGAAGGAAGTGTGATGTAGAACAAGTAGCAGAAGAATACATGCTCAAGAGGGATCGACCCGAAATTCAAAGGCAACTAAATTTCGGCAAGCCACACGACATCGAAGTCGAAATGCCGCGAAACACACCGAGTCAAAAGCGTTTCGGCCATTTTGCGGAAGAAGTGTGATGTAGAACAAGTAGCAGAAGCTTACATGCTCCAAGAGGGATCACCTTAAATTTCAAAGGCAACTTGAATTTCGGCAACCGGGTCATCTCGAAGTCGCAATGCCGTGAAACTCCACAATATAAGAACTCACCGAGTCAAAGAGTTTCGCCGTTGGAGAAAGAAATATGTGATGTAGAACAAGTAGCAGAAGCATCCCATGCTCAAGAGGGATTCACCTCAAAATTCCAAAGGAACCTGACTTTCGGCAACGGGGCCATCGAAGTCGGAATGCCGCGAAACTCACCGAGTCCAAGCGTTTTAGCCATTTGAGGAAGGAAGTGTGATGGTAGAACAAGTAGCAAAAGCGTACATGCTCAAAGAGGGATCAAGCAACCGAAATACAAAGGCAACTTAATTTCCGCAACCCGGGGCATCCAAGTCCGTAATGCCGCAAAACTCGGATCGAGTCAAAGCATTAGGCCGTTTGCGAAAGGAAGTTGTGATGTAGAACTAGTAGCAGAAGCATACATGCTCAAGAGGGATCACGCCGAAATTCAAAGGCAACGAGACTTGTCGGCAACCGGGGCATCGAAGTCGGAATGCCGCGAAACTCACCGATCCAAAGTGTTTCGACCTTTGCGGAAGGAAGTTGTTGATGTAGAACAATTAATCAGAAGCATTCATGCTCAAGAGGGATCACCCGAAATTCAAAGGCAACTGGACTTCGTGCAACCGGGGCATCGAAGTCGGAATGTGCCGCGAAACTCACCGAGTCCAAAGTGTTTCGCCGTTTGCGGAAGGAAGTGTGATGTAGAACAAGTAATCAGAAGCATTCATGCTCAAGAGGGATCACCCGAAATTCAAAGGCAATTGAATTTTGGCAACCGAGGGCATCGAAGTCGGAATGCCGCGAAACTCTCACCGAGTCAAACGGCGTTTGGCCATTTGAGGAAGGAAGTCTGATGTAGAACAAGTAAGCAGAAACATACATATGCTAAAGAGGGATCACCCGAAATTCAAAGGCAACTGAAACTTTCGGCAACCGGGGCATCGAAGTCGGAAGGCCCGCGAAACTCAACCGAGTCAAGGCATATTCGCTGTTTGCGGAAGAGAGTGTCTGATGTAGAACAAGTAGCAGAAGCATTCATAGCTCAAGTAGGGATCACCCAAATTTCAAAGGCAAAAAACTGACTTTCGGCAACCGGGGCATCGAAGTCGGAAATGCCGCGAAACTCACCGAGTCAAAAGCGTTCCGCCATTTTGCGGAAGGAAGTGAGTGATGTAGAACAAGTATCAAGAAGCATTCATTGCTCAAGAGGGAGCACCCGAAATTCACAGGCAAACTGAATTTAGGCAACCGGAGGCAATCGAAGTCGGAATGCCGCGAAACCTCACCGAGTCAAAGCGTTTGGCCATTTGAGGAAGGAAGTCTGATGTAGAACAAGTAACAGAAGCATTCATGCTCAAGAGGGATCACCCGAAATTCAAAGGCAACTGACTTTCGGCAACCGGGGCCATCGAAGTCCGGAATGCCGCGAAACTCACGCGAGTCAAAGCGTTTACGCCGTTTGCGGAAAGGAAGTGTTGATGTAGAACAAGTATCAGAAGCATTCATGCACAAGAGGGAGTCACCCGAAAATTCAAAGGCAACTGAATTTTGGGCAACCGGGGCATCGAAGATCGGAATGCCGCAAAACTCACCGATTCAAAGCGTTTGGCCATTTGACAGAAGGAAGTCTGATGTAGACCAAGTAATCAGAAGCATACATGCTCAAGAGGGATCACCCAAAAAATACAGAGGCAACAGAAATTCGGCCAACCGGGCATCCAAGTCAAATGCCGCAAAACTCATCGAGTCAAAGCCATTACGGCCTTGCGGAAGGAAGTGTGATGTAGAATAAGTAGCAAAAGCCAACATGCAGAAGAGGGATCAACCCGAAATCCAAAGGCAAACGGACTTTCGGCAAAACCGGGGCAAACGAAGTCGAAATGCCGCGAACCACACCGAGTCAAAGCGTTTCGCTGTTTGAGAAGGAAGTGTGGATTGTAGATCAAGTAGCAGAAGAATACATGCTCAAGAGGGATCACCCGAAATTCAAAGGCAACACAAATTCGGCAACCAGGGCATCGAAGTCTGAAATGCCGCGAAACCTCACCGAGTCAAAGCGTAATTTCGCCGTTTGCGGAAAGGAAGTGTGATGTAGAACAAGGTAGCAGAAGCACACATGCACAAGAGGGATCACCCAAAATCCAAAGGCAAACTGCATTTCGGACAACCGCTGGGCATCCACTCGGAATGCCGCCAAACTCCATCGAGTCAAAGTCTGTTTCGCCAATTGCGGAAGAAGGTGTGATGTAGAACAAGTAGCACAAGAATACATGCTCAAGAGGGATCACCTGAAATTCAAAGGCAACTAAATTTCGGCAACCACGGCATCGAAGTCGGAATGCCGCGAAACTCACCGAGTCAAAGCGTTTCGCCATTTGCGGAAGGAAGTGTGATGTAGAACAAGTAGCAGAAGCTTACATGCTCAAGAGGGATCACCCGAAATTCAAAGGCAACTGAATTTCGGCAACCGGGGCATCTCAGTCGGAATGCCGCGAAACTCACCGAGTCAAAGCGTTTCAACGTTGGCGAAAGGAAGTGTGATGTAGAACAAGTAGCAGAAGCATACATGCTCAAGAGGGATCACCCGAAATTCAAAGGAACCTGACTTTCGGCAACCGGGGCATCGAAGTCGGAATGCCGCGAAACTCACCGATTCAAAGCGTTTGGCCATTTCAGGAAGGAAGTGTGATGTAGAACAAGTAGCAGAAGTGTACATGCTCAAGAGGGATCAACCAAAAGTCAGAGGCAACTGAATTTCGGCAACCGGGGCATCGAGGACAGAATACCGCAAAAATCACCGAGTCAAAGCGTTTCGCTGTTTACGGAAGGAAGTGTCATGTAGAACAAGTAGCAGAAGCATACATGCTCAAGAGGGATCACCCGAAATTCAAAGGCAACCAGAATTTCGTTCAAACGGGGCATCGCAGTCATGGAATGCCGCGAAACTCACCGAGTCAAAGCGTTTCGCCGTTGGCGAAAGAATGTGTGATGTAGAACAAGTAGCAGAAGCATACATGCTTCCAAGAGGGATCACCCGAAATTCAAAGGAACCTGAACTTACGTACAACCGGGGCATAATCGAAGTCGGAATGCCAGCGAAAACTCACCGAGTCAAAGCGTTTGGCACATTTGAGGAAGGAAGTGTGATGTAGAACCAGTAGCAGAAGCATACATGCTCAAGAGGGATCACCCGAAATTCAAAGGCAACGGACTTTCATATTTCGCGGCAACCGGGGCATCGAAGTCGGAATGCCGCGAAACTCACCGAGTCAAAGCGTTTCGCCGTTTGAGGAAGGAGTGTGATGTATGAACAAGTAGCAGAAGAATACATGCTCAAGAGGGATCACCCGAAATTCAAAAAGGCAACTAAAAATTCGGCAACCAGGGCATCGAAGTCTGAAATGCTCGCGAAACTCCACCGAGTCAAAGCCATTTCGCCTTTTGCGGAAGGAAACGTGAATGTAGAACAAGTAGCAGAAGCATACAAGCTCAAGAGGGATCAACCCGAAATTCAAAGGCAACTGAATTTCGGCAACCCGGGCATCCAACTCGGAATGCCGCCAAACTCTCGAGTCAAAGCGTTTCGCCATTTGCGGAAGGAAATGTGATGTAGAACAAGTAAGCACAAGAATACATGCTCAAGAAGGAATCACCCGAAATTTCAAAGGCAACTAAATTTCGGCAACCACGGCATCGAAGTCGGAATGCCGAGCGAAACTCACCGATTCAAAGCGTTTCGCCATTTGCGGGAAGGAAGTGTGATGTAGAACAAGTAGCAGAAGCTTTCATGCTCAAGAGGGATCACACCCCGAAAAAACAAAGGCAAACTGGAAATTTCGGCAACCCGGGGAACCCAAGTCGGAATGACCTACGAAACTCACCGAGTCAAGGCATTTCGCTGTATTCAGGAAGAGAGTGTGATGTAGAACAAGTAGCAGAAGCATACATGCTCAAGAGGGATCACCCGAAATTTCATAAGCAACTGAATTTCGGCAACCGGGGCAATCCAACACGGAATGCCGCCACAACTCATCGAGTCCAAAGCGTTTCACGCATTTGCGGAAGGAATTGTGATGTAGAACAAGTAGCACGAAGAATACATGCTCAAGAGGGATCACCACGAAAATTCAAAGGCAACTAAATTTCGGCAACCACGGCAATCGAAGTCGGAATGCCGCGAAACACACCGAGTCAAAGCGTGTTCGCCGTTTGCGGAAGGAAGTGTGATGTATGAACAAGTAGCAGAAGCATACATGCTCAAGAGGTGTTTGACCCGAAATTTCAAGGCAACTGAATTTCAAAGGCAAACGGGGCATCGAAGTCGGAAATGCCGCGAAACTCACCCCGAGTCAAAGCGTTTCGCCGTTGGCGAAAGGAAGTGGTGATGTTAGAACAAGTAGCAGAAGCATACATGCGCAAGAGGGAACACCGCGAAATTCAAAGGCAACCTGAACTTCGGCAACCGGGGCATCGAAGTCCTGAATGACCGCGAAACTTCACCGAGTCAAAGCGTTTTTGGCCTTTTGAGGAAGGAAGTGTGATGTAGAACAAGTAGCAGAGCATACATGCTCAAGAGGGATCACCCTTCAAACAACTGAAATTTCGGCAACCGGGGCATCGAAGTCATCGCGAAACTCACCGAGTCAAAGCGTTTCCCTGCGAAAAGTCTGATTGAACAAGTAGCAGAAGCATACATGCTCAGAGGGATCACCCGAAATTCAAAGGCAACTGAAATTTCCGGGGGCGGGGGCGGGGAACGAACGAAAACCGCGTCAAACCGATTAAGCCTTTGCTTTGCGGAAGAGTGATGTAGAACAAGTAGCAGAAGCATACATGCTCAAGAGGGATCACCCGAAATTCAAAGGCAACTGAATTTCGGCAACGGGGCATCGAAGTCGGAATGCCGCGAAACTCACCGAGTCAAAGCGTTTCGCCGTTTGCGGAAGGAAGTGTGATGTAGAACAAGTAGCAGAAGCATACATGCTCAAGAGGGATCACCCGAAATTCAAAGGCAACTGAATTTCGGCAACCGGGGCATCGAAGTCGGAATGCCGCGAAACTCACCGAGTCAAAGCGTTTCGCCGTTTGCGGAGAGAAGTCTGATGTAGAACAAGTAGCAGAAGCATACATGCTCAAGAGGGATCACCCGAAATTCAAAGGCAACTGAATTTCGGCAACCGGGGCATCGAAGTCGGAATGCCGCGAAACTCACCGAGTCAAAGCGTTTCGCCGTTTGCGGAAGGAAGTGTGATGTAGAACAAGTAGCAGAAGCATACATGCTCAAGAGGGATCACCCGAAATTCAAAGGCAACTGAATTTCGGCAACCGGGGCATCGAAGTCGGAATGCCGCGAAACTCACCGAGTCAAAGCGTTTCGCCGTTTGCGGAAGAGAAGTCTGATGTAGAACAAGTAGCAGAAGCATACATGCTCAAGAGGGATCACCCGAAATTCAAAGGCAACTGAATTTCGGCAACCGGGGCATCGAAGTCGGAATGCCGCGAAACTCACCGAGTCAAAGCGTTTCGCCGTTTGCGGAAGAAAGTTGATGTAGAACAAGTAGCAGAAGCATACATGCTCAAGAGGGATCACCCGAAATTCAAAGGCAACTGAATTTCGGCAACCGGGGCATCGAAGTCGGAATGCCGCGAAACTCACCGAGTCAAAGCGTTTCGCCGTTTGCGGAGGAAGTGTGATGTAGAACAAGTAGCAGAAGCATACATGCTCAAGAGGGATCACCCGAAATTCAAAGGCAACTGAATTTCGGCAACCGGGGCATCGAAGTCGGAATGCCGCGAAACTCACCGAGTCAAAGCGTTTCGCGTTTGCGGAAGAAGTGTGATGTAGAACAAGTAGCAGAAGCATACATGCTCAAGAGGGATCACCCGAAATTCAAAGGCAACTGAATTTCGGCAAACGGGACATCGAAGTCGGAATGCGAAAA
>CM055348.1:25428794-25465327 GCA_029228515.1 Populus alba x Populus x berolinensis | reverse complement strand
AAGGCAAAGCATACATGCTCAAGAGGGATCACCCGAAATTCAAAGGCAACTGAATTTCGGCAACCGGGGCATCGAAGTCGGAATGCCGCGAAACTCACCGAGTCAAAGCGTTTCGCCGTTTGCGGAAGGAAGAAGTGTGTGTAAACAAGTAGCAGAAGCATACATGCTCAAGAGGGATCACCCGAAATTCAAAGGCAACTGAATTTCGGCAACCGGGGCATCGAAGTCGGAATGCCGCGAAACTCACCGAGTCAAAGCGTTTCGCCGTTGCGGAAGGAAGTGTGATGTAGAACAAGTAGCAGAAGCATACATGCTCAAGAGGGATCACCCGAAATTCAAAGGCAACTGAATTTCGGCAACCGGGGCATCGAAGTCGGAATGCCGCGAAACTCACCGAGTCAAAGCGTTTCGCCGTTTGCGGAAGAAGTGTGATGTAGAACAAGTAGCAGAAGCATACATGCTCAAGAGGGATCACCCGAAATTCAAAGGCAACTGAATTTCGGCAACCGGGCATCGAAGTCGGAATGCCGCGAAACTCACCGAGTCAAAGCGTTTCGCCGTTTGCGGAAGAAGTGTGATGTAGAACAAGTAGCAGAAGCATACATGCTCAAGAGGGATCACCCGAAATTCAAAGGCAACTGAATTTCGGCAACCGGGCATCGAAGTCGGAATGCCGCGAAACTCACCGAGTCAAAGCGTTTCGCCGTTTGCGGAAGGAGTGTGATGTAGAACAAGTAGCAGAGAGCATACATGCTCAAGAGGGATCACCCGAAATTCAAAGGCAACTGAATTTCGGCAACGGGGCATCGAAGTCGGAATGCCGCGAAACTCACCGAGTCAAAGCGTTTCGCCGTTTGCGGAAGGAGTGTGATGTAGAACAAGTAGCAGAAGCATACATGCTCAAGAGGGATCACCCGAAATTCAAAGGCAACTGAATTTCGGCAACCGGGGCATCGAAGTCGGAATGCCGCGAAACTCACCGAGTCAAAGCGTTTCGCCGTTTGCGGAAGGAGTGTGATGTAGAACAAGTAGCAGAAGCATACATGCTCAAGAGGGATCACCCGAAATTCAAAGGCAACTGAATTTCGGCAACCGGGGCATCGAAGTCGGAATGCCGCGAAACTCACCGAGTCAAAGCGTTTCGCCGTTTGCGGAAGAAAGTGTGATGTAGAACAAGTAGCAGAAGCATACATGCTCAAGAGGGATCACCCGAAATTCAAAGGCAACTGAATTTCGGCAACCGGGGCATCGAAGTCGGAATGCCGCGAAACTCACCGAGTCAAAGCGTTTCGCCGTTTGCGGAAGGAAGTGTGATGTAGAACAAGTAGCAGAAGCATACATGCTCAAGAGGGATCACCCGAAATTCAAAGGCAACTGAATTTCGGCAACCGGGCATCGAAGTCGGAATGCCGCGAAACTCACCGAGTCAAAGCGTTTCGCCGTTTGCGGAAGGAAGTGTGATGTAGAACAAGTAGCAGAAGCATACATGCTCAAGAGGGATCACCCGAAATTCAAAGGCAACTGAATTTCGGCAACCGGGCATCGAAGTCGGAATGCCGCGAAACTCACCAGTCAAAGCGTTTCGCCGTTTGCGGAAGGAAGTCTGATGTAGAACAAGTAGCAGAAGCATACATGCTCAAGAGGGATCACCCGAAATTCAAAGGCAACTGAATTTCGGCAACCGGGGCATCGAAGTCGGAATGCCGCGAAACTCACCGAGTCAAAGCGTTTCGCCGTTTGCGGAAGGAAGTGTGATGTAGAACAAGTAGCAGAAGCATACATGCTCAAGAGGATCACCCGAAATTCAAAGGCAACTGAATTTCGGCAACCGGGGCATCGAAGTCGGAATGCCGCGAAACTCACCGAGTCAAAGCGTTTCGCCGTTTGCGGAAGAAAGTGTGATGTAGAACAAGTAGCAGAAGCATACATGCTCAAGAGGGATCACCCGAAATTCAAAGGCAACTGAATTTCGGCAACCGGGCATCGAAGTCGGAATGCCGCGAAACTCACCGAGTCAAAGCGTTTCGCCGTGCGGAAGGAGTGTGATGTAGAACAAGTAGCAGAAGCATACATGCTCAAGAGGGATCACCCGAAATTCAAAGGCAACTGAATTTCGGCAACCGGGCATCGAAGTCGGAATGCCGCGAAACTCACCGAGTCAAAGCGTTTCGCCGTTTGCGGAAGAAAGTCTGATGTAGAACAAGTAGCAGAAGCATACATGCTCAAGAGGGATCACCCGAAATTCAAAGGCAACTGAATTTCGGCAACCGGGGCATCGAAGTCGGAATGCCGCGAAAACTCACCGAGTCAAAGCGTTTCGCCGTTTGCGGAAGAAAGTGATGTAGAATAAGTAGCAGAAGCATACATGCTTAAGAGGGATCACCCGAAATTCAAAGGCAACTGAATTTCGGCAACCGGGGCATCGAAGTCGGAATGCCGCGAAACTCACCGAGTCAAAGCGTTTCGCCGTTTGCGGAAGGAAGTGTGATGTAGAACAAGTAGCAGAAGCATACATGCTCAAGAGGGATCACCCGAAATTCAAAGGCAACTGAATTTCGGCAACCGGGGCATCCAAGTCGGAATGCCGCCAAACTCATCGAGTCAAAGCGTTTCGCCATTTGCGGAAGGAAGTGTGATGTAGAACAAGTAGCAGAAGAATACATGCTCAAGAGGGATCACCCGAAATTCAAAGGCAACTAAATTTCGGCAACCACGGCATCGAAGTCGGAATGCCGCGAAACTCACCGAGTCAAAGCGTTTCGCCGTTTGCGGAAGGAAGTGTGATGTAGAACAAGTAGCAGAAGCATACATGCTCAAGAGGGTTGACCCGAAATTCAAAGGCAACTGAATTTCGGCAAACGGGGCATCGAAGTCGGAATGCCGCGAAACTCACCGAGTCAAAGCGTTTCGCCGTTGGCGAAAGGAAGTGTGATGTAGAACAAGTAGCAGAAGCATACATGCTCAAGAGGGATCACCCGAAATTCAAAGGAACCTGACTTTCGGCAACCGGGGCATCGAAGTCGGAATGCCGCGAAACTCACCGAGTCAAAGCGTTTGGCCATTTGAGGAAGGAAGTGTGATGTAGAACAAGTAGCAGAAGCATACATGCTCAAGAGGGATCACCCGAAATTCAAAGGCAACGGACTTTCGGCAACCGGGGCATCGAAGTCGGAATGCCGCGAAACTCACCGAGTCAAAGCGTTTCGCCGTTTGCGGAAGAAAGTGTGATGTAGAACAAGTAGCAGAAGCATACATGCTCAAGAGGGATCACCCGAAATTCAAAGGCAACTGAATTTCGGCAACCGGGGCATCGAAGTCGGAATGCCGCGAAACTCACCGAGTCAAAGCGTTTCGCCGTTTGCGGAAGGAAGTGTGATGTAGAACAAGTAGCAGAAGCATACATGCTCAAGAGGGATCACCCGAAATTCAAAGGCAACTGAATTTCGGCAACCGGGGCATCGAAGTCGGAATGCCGCGAAACTCACCGAGTCAAAGCGTTTCGCCGTTTGCGGAAGAAAGTCTGATGTAGAACAAGTAGCAGAAGCATACATGCTCAAGAGGGATCACCCGAAATTCAAAGGCAACTGAATTTCGGCAACCGGGCATCGAAGTCGGAATGCCGCGAAACTCACCGTCAAAGCGTTTCGCCGTTTGCGGAAGGAAGTGATGTAGAACAAGTAGCAGAAGCATACATGCTCAAGAGGGATCACCCGAAATTCAAAGGCAACTGAATTTCGGCAACCGGGGCATCGAAGTCGGAATGCCGCGAAACTCACCGAGTCAAAGCGTTTCGCGTTTGCGGAAGAAGTCTGATGTAGAACAAGTAGCAGAAGCATACATGCTCAAGAGGGATCACCCGAAATTCAAAGGCAACTGAATTTCGGCAACCGGGGCATCGAAGTCGGAATGCCGCGAAACTCACCGAGTCAAAGCGTTTCGCCGTTTGCGGAAGAAGTCTGATGTAGAACAAGTAGCAGAAGCATACATGCTCAAGAGGGATCACCCGAAATTCAAAGGCAACTGAATTTCGGCAACCGGGGCATCGAAGTCGGAATGCCGCGAAACTCACCGAGTCAAAGCGTTTCGCCGTTTGCGGAAGAGTGTGATGTAGAACAAGTAGCAGAAGCATACATGCTCAAGAGGGATCACCCGAAATTCAAAGGCAACTGAATTTCGGCAACCGGGGCATCGAAGTCGGAATGCCGCGAAACTCACCGAGTCAAAGCGTTTCGCCGTTTGCGGAAGGAGTCTGATGTAGAACAAGTAGCAGAAGCATACATGCTCAAGAGGGATCACCCGAAATTCAAAGGCAACTGAATTTCGGCAACCGGGCATCGAAGTCGGAATGCCGCGAAACTCACCGAGTCAAAGCGTTTCGCCGTTTGCGGAAGAAGTGTCTGATGTAGAACAAGTAGCAGAAGCATACATGCTCAAGAGGGATCACCCGAAATTCAAAGGCAACTGAATTTCGGCAACCGGGGCATCGAAGTCGGAATGCCGCGAAACTCACCGAGTCAAAGCGTTTCGCCGTTTGCGGAAGGAGTGTGATGTAGAACAAGTAGCAGAAGCATACATGCTCAAGAGGGATCACCCGAAATTCAAAGGCAACTGAATTTCGGCAACCGGGCATCGAAGTCGGAATGCCGCGAAACTCACCGAGTCAAAGCGTTTCGCCGTTTGCGGAAGAAAGTCTGATGTAGAACAAGTAGCAGAAGCATACATGCTCAAGAGGGATCACCCGAAATTCAAAGGCAACTGAATTTCGGCAACCGGGGCATCGAAGTCGGAATGCCGCGAAACTCACCGAGTCAAAGCGTTTCGCCGTTTGCGGAAGAAAGTGTGATGTAGAACAAGTAGCAGAAGCATACATGCTCAAGAGGGATCACCCGAAATTCAAAGGCAACTGAATTTCGGCAACCGGGGCATCGAAGTCGGAATGCCGCGAAACTCACCGAGTCAAAGCGTTTCGCCGTTTGCGGAAGAAAGTCTGATGTAGAACAAGTAGCAGAAGCATACATGCTCAAGAGGGATCACCCGAAATTCAAAGGCAACTGAATTTCGGCAACCGGGGCATCGAAGTCGGAATGCCGCGAAACTCACCGAGTCAAAGCGTTTCGCCGTTTGCGGAAGGAAGTCTGATGTAGAACAAGTAGCAGAAGCATACATGCTCAAGAGGGATCACCCGAAATTCAAAGGCAACTGAATTTCGGCAACCGGGCATCGAAGTCGGAATGCCGCGAAACTCACCGAGTCAAAGCGTTTCGCCTTTGCGGAAGAAAGTGTGATGTAGAACAAGTAGCAGAAGCATACATGCTCAAGAGGGATCACCCGAAATTCAAAGGCAACTGAATTTCGGCAACCGGGGCATCGAAGTCGGAATGCCGCGAAACTCACCGAGTCAAAGCGTTTCGCCGTTTGCGGAAGGAGTGTGATGTAGAACAAGTAGCAGAAGCATACATGCTCAAGAGGGATCACCCGAAATTCAAAGGCAACTGAATTTCGGCAACCGGGGCATCGAAGTCGGAATGCCGCGAAACTCACCGAGTCAAAGCGTTTCGCCGTTTGCGGAAGGAAGTCTGATGTAGAACAAGTAGCAGAAGCATACATGCTCAAGAGGGATCACCCGAAATTCAAAGGCAACTGAATTTCGGCAACCGGGGCATCGAAGTCGGAATGCCGCGAAACTCACCGAGTCAAAGCGTTTCGCCGTTTGCGGAAGAAGTTGATGTAGAACAAGTAGCAGAAGCATACATGCTCAAGAGGGATCACCCGAAATTCAAAGGCAACTGAATTTCGGCAACCGGGGCATCGAAGTCGGAATGCCGCGAAACTCACCGAGTCAAAGCGTTTCGCTGTTTGCGGAAGGAAGTGTGATGTAGAACAAGTAGCAGAAGCATACATGCTCAAGAGGGATCACCCGAAATTCAAAGGCAACTGAATTTCGGCAACCGGGGCATCGAAGTCGGAATGCCGCGAAACTCACCGAGTCAAAGCGTTTCGCGTTTGCGGAAGGAGTGTGATGTAGAACAAGTAGCAGAAGCATACATGCTCAAGAGGGATCACCCGAAATTCAAAGGCAACTGAATTTCGGCAACCGGGGCATCGAAGTCGGAATGCCGCGAAACTCACCGAGTCAAAGCGTTTCGCCGTTTGCGGAAGAAGTGTGATGTAGAACAAGTAGCAGAAGCATACATGCTCAAGAGGGATCACCCGAAATTCAAAGGCAACTGAATTTCGGCAACCGGGCATCGAAGTCGGAATGCCGCGAAACTCACCGAGTCAAAGCGTTTCGCCGTTTGCGGAAGAAGTGTGATGTAGAACAAGTAGCAGAAGCATACATGCTCAAGAGGGATCACCCGAAATTCAAAGGCAACTGAATTTCGGCAACCGGGGCATCGAAGTCGGAATGCCGCGAAACTCACCGAGTCAAAGCGTTTCGCCGTTTGCGGAAGAAGTGTGATGTAGAACAAGTAGCAGAAGCATACATGCTCAAGAGGGATCACCCGAAATTCAAAGGCAACTGAATTTCGGCAACCGGGGCATCGAAGTCGGAATGCCGCGAAACTCACCGAGTCAAAGCGTTTCGCCGTTTGCGGAAGAAGTGTGATGTAGAACAAGTAGCAGAAGCATACATGCTCAAGAGGGATCACCCGAAATTCAAAGGCAACTGAATTTCGGCAACCGGGGCATCGAAGTCGGAATGCCGCGAAACTCACCGAGTCAAAGCGTTTCGCCGTTTGCGGAAGAAGTCTGATGTAGAACAAGTAGCAGAAGCATACATGCTCAAGAGGGATCACCCGAAATTCAAAGGCAACTGAATTTCGGCAACCGGGGCATCGAAGTCGGAATGCCGCGAAACTCACCGAGTCAAAGCGTTTCGCCGTTTGCGGAAGAAGTCTGATGTAGAACAAGTAGCAGAAGCATACATGCTCAAGAGGGATCACCCGAAATTCAAAGGCAACTGAATTTCGGCAACCGGGGCATCGAAGTCGGAATGCCGCGAAACTCACCGAGTCAAAGCGTTTCGCCGTTTGCGGAAGAAGTCTGATGTAGAACAAGTAGCAGAAGCATACATGCTCAAGAGGGATCACCCGAAATTCAAAGGCAACTGAATTTCGGCAACCGGGGCATCGAAGTCGGAATGCCGCGAAACTCACCGAGTCAAAGCGTTTCGCCGTTTGCGGAAGGAAGTCTGATGTAGAACAAGTAGCAGAAGCATACATGCTCAAGAGGGATCACCCGAAATTCAAAGGCAACTGAATTTCGGCAACCGGGGCATCGAAGTCGGAATGCCGCGAAACTCACCGAGTCAAAGCGTTTCGCCGTTTGCGGAAGAAGTCTGATGTAGAACAAGTAGCAGAAGCATACATGCTCAAGAGGGATCACCCGAAATTCAAAGGCAACTGAATTTCGGCAACCGGGGCATCGAAGTCGGAATGCCGCGAAACTCACCGAGTCAAAGCGTTTCGCCGTTTGCGGAAGAAGTCTGATGTAGAACAAGTAGCAGAAGCATACATGCTCAAGAGGGATCACCCGAAATTCAAAGGCAACTGAATTTCGGCAACCGGGGCATCGAAGTCGGAATGCCGCGAAACTCACCGAGTCAAAGCGTTTCGCCGTTTGCGGAAGAAGTCTGATGTAGAACAAGTAGCAGAAGCATACATGCTCAAGAGGGATCACCCGAAATTCAAAGGCAACTGAATTTCGGCAACCGGGGCATCGAAGTCGGAATGCCGCGAAACTCACCGAGTCAAAGCGTTTCGCCGTTTGCGGAAGAAGTCTGATGTAGAACAAGTAGCAGAAGCATACATGCTCAAGAGGGATCACCCGAAATTCAAAGGCAACTGAATTTCGGCAACCGGGGCATCGAAGTCGGAATGCCGCGAAACTCACCGAGTCAAAGCGTTTCGCCGTTTGCGGAAGGAAGTGTGATGTAGAACAAGTAGCAGAAGCATACATGCTCAAGAGGGATCACCCGAAATTCAAAGGCAACTGAATTTCGGCAACCGGGGCATCGAAGTCGGAATGCCGCGAAACTCACCGAGTCAAAGCGTTTCGCCGTTTGCGGAAGAAGTCTGATGTAGAACAAGTAGCAGAAGCATACATGCTCAAGAGGGATCACCCGAAATTCAAAGGCAACTGAATTTCGGCAACCGGGGCATCGAAGTCGGAATGCCGCGAAACTCACCGAGTCAAAGCGTTTCGCCGTTTGCGGAAGAAGTCTGATGTAGAACAAGTAGCAGAAGCATACATGCTCAAGAGGGATCACCCGAAATTCAAAGGCAACTGAATTTCGGCAACCGGGGCATCGAAGTCGGAATGCCGCGAAACTCACCGAGTCAAAGCGTTTCGCCGTTTGCGGAAGAAGTCTGATGTAGAACAAGTAGCAGAAGCATACATGCTCAAGAGGGATCACCCGAAATTCAAAGGCAACTGAATTTCGGCAACCGGGGCATCGAAGTCGGAATGCCGCGAAACTCACCGAGTCAAAGCGTTTCGCCGTTTGCGGAAGAAGTTGATGTAGAACAAGTAGCAGAAGCATACATGCTCAAGAGGGATCACCCGAAATTCAAAGGCAACTGAATTTCGGCAACCGGGGCATCGAAGTCGGAATGCCGCGAAACTCACCGAGTCAAAGCGTTTCGCCGTTTGCGGAAGAAGTGTGATGTAGAACAAGTAGCAGAAGCATACATGCTCAAGAGGGATCACCCGAAATTCAAAGGCAACTGAATTTCGGCAACCGGGGCATCGAAGTCGGAATGCCGCGAAACTCACCGAGTCAAAGCGTTTCGCCGTTTGCGGAAGAAGTCTGATGTAGAACAAGTAGCAGAAGCATACATGCTCAAGAGGGATCACCCGAAATTCAAAGGCAACTGAATTTCGGCAACCGGGGCATCGAAGTCGGAATGCCGCGAAACTCACCGAGTCAAAGCGTTTCGCCGTTTGCGGAAGAAGTCTGATGTAGAACAAGTAGCAGAAGCATACATGCTCAAGAGGGATCACCCGAAATTCAAAGGCAACTGAATTTCGGCAACCGGGGCATCGAAGTCGGAATGCCGCGAAACTCACCGAGTCAAAGCGTTTCGCCGTTTGCGGAAGAAGTGTGATGTAGAACAAGTAGCAGAAGCATACATGCTCAAGAGGGATCACCCGAAATTCAAAGGCAACTGAATTTCGGCAACCGGGGCATCGAAGTCGGAATGCCGCGAAACTCACCGAGTCAAAGCGTTTCGCCGTTTGCGGAAGAAGTCTGATGTAGAACAAGTAGCAGAAGCATACATGCTCAAGAGGGATCACCCGAAATTCAAAGGCAACTGAATTTCGGCAACCGGGGCATCGAAGTCGGAATGCCGCGAAACTCACCGAGTCAAAGCGTTTCGCCGTTTGCGGAAGAAGTCTGATGTAGAACAAGTAGCAGAAGCATACATGCTCAAGAGGGATCACCCGAAATTCAAAGGCAACTGAATTTCGGCAACCGGGGCATCGAAGTCGGAATGCCGCGAAACTCACCGAGTCAAAGCGTTTCGCCGTTTGCGGAAGGAAGTGTGATGTAGAACAAGTAGCAGAAGCATACATGCTCAAGAGGGATCACCCGAAATTCAAAGGCAACTGAATTTCGGCAACCGGGGCATCGAAGTCGGAATGCCGCGAAACTCACCGAGTCAAAGCGTTTCGCCGTTTGCGGAAGAAGTCTGATGTAGAACAAGTAGCAGAAGCATACATGCTCAAGAGGGATCACCCGAAATTCAAAGGCAACTGAATTTCGGCAACCGGGGCATCGAAGTCGGAATGCCGCGAAACTCACCGAGTCAAAGCGTTTCGCCGTTTGCGGAAGAAGTCTGATGTAGAACAAGTAGCAGAAGCATACATGCTCAAGAGGGATCACCCGAAATTCAAAGGCAACTGAATTTCGGCAACCGGGGCATCGAAGTCGGAATGCCGCGAAACTCACCGAGTCAAAGCGTTTCGCCGTTTGCGGAAGGAAGTGTGATGTAGAACAAGTAGCAGAAGCATACATGCTCAAGAGGGATCACCCGAAATTCAAAGGCAACTGAATTTCGGCAACCGGGGCATCGAAGTCGGAATGCCGCGAAACTCACCGAGTCAAAGCGTTTCGCCGTTTGCGGAAGAAGTGTGATGTAGAACAAGTAGCAGAAGCATACATGCTCAAGAGGGATCACCCGAAATTCAAAGGCAACTGAATTTCGGCAACCGGGGCATCGAAGTCGGAATGCCGCGAAACTCACCGAGTCAAAGCGTTTCGCCGTTTGCGGAAGAAGTGTGATGTAGAACAAGTAGCAGAAGCATACATGCTCAAGAGGGATCACCCGAAATTCAAAGGCAACTGAATTTCGGCAACCGGGGCATCGAAGTCGGAATGCCGCGAAACTCACCGAGTCAAAGCGTTTCGCCGTTTGCGGAAGAAAGTCTGATGTAGAACAAGTAGCAGAAGCATACATGCTCAAGAGGGATCACCCGAAATTCAAAGGCAACTGAATTTCGGCAACCGGGGCATCGAAGTCGGAATGCCGCGAAACTCACCGAGTCAAAGCGTTTCGCCGTTTGCGGAAGAAGTCTGATGTAGAACAAGTAGCAGAAGCATACATGCTCAAGAGGGATCACCCGAAATTCAAAGGCAACTGAATTTCGGCAACCGGGGCATCGAAGTCGGAATGCCGCGAAACTCACCGAGTCAAAGCGTTTCGCCGTTTGCGGAAGAAGTGTGATGTAGAACAAGTAGCAGAAGCATACATGCTCAAGAGGGATCACCCGAAATTCAAAGGCAACTGAATTTCGGCAACCGGGGCATCGAAGTCGGAATGCCGCGAAACTCACCGAGTCAAAGCGTTTCGCCGTTTGCGGAAGAAGTCTGATGTAGAACAAGTAGCAGAAGCATACATGCTCAAGAGGGATCACCCGAAATTCAAAGGCAACTGAATTTCGGCAACCGGGGCATCGAAGTCGGAATGCCGCGAAACTCACCGAGTCAAAGCGTTTCGCCGTTTGCGGAAGGAAGTCTGATGTAGAACAAGTAGCAGAAGCATACATGCTCAAGAGGGATCACCCGAAATTCAAAGGCAACTGAATTTCGGCAACCGGGGCATCGAAGTCGGAATGCCGCGAAACTCACCGAGTCAAAGCGTTTCGCCGTTTGCGGAAGAAGTGTGATGTAGAACAAGTAGCAGAAGCATACATGCTCAAGAGGGATCACCCGAAATTCAAAGGCAACTGAATTTCGGCAACCGGGGCATCGAAGTCGGAATGCCGCGAAACTCACCGAGTCAAAGCGTTTCGCCGTTTGCGGAAGAAGTCTGATGTAGAACAAGTAGCAGAAGCATACATGCTCAAGAGGGATCACCCGAAATTCAAAGGCAACTGAATTTCGGCAACCGGGGCATCGAAGTCGGAATGCCGCGAAACTCACCGAGTCAAAGCGTTTCGCCGTTTGCGGAAGAAGTCTGATGTAGAACAAGTAGCAGAAGCATACATGCTCAAGAGGGATCACCCGAAATTCAAAGGCAACTGAATTTCGGCAACCGGGGCATCGAAGTCGGAATGCCGCGAAACTCACCGAGTCAAAGCGTTTCGCCGTTTGCGGAAGAAGTGTGATGTAGAACAAGTAGCAGAAGCATACATGCTCAAGAGGGATCACCCGAAATTCAAAGGCAACTGAATTTCGGCAACCGGGGCATCGAAGTCGGAATGCCGCGAAACTCACCGAGTCAAAGCGTTTCGCCGTTTGCGGAAGAAGTCTGATGTAGAACAAGTAGCAGAAGCATACATGCTCAAGAGGGATCACCCGAAATTCAAAGGCAACTGAATTTCGGCAACCGGGGCATCGAAGTCGGAATGCCGCGAAACTCACCGAGTCAAAGCGTTTCGCCGTTTGCGGAAGAAGTCTGATGTAGAACAAGTAGCAGAAGCATACATGCTCAAGAGGGATCACCCGAAATTCAAAGGCAACTGAATTTCGGCAACCGGGGCATCGAAGTCGGAATGCCGCGAAACTCACCGAGTCAAAGCGTTTCGCCGTTTGCGGAAGAAGTCTGATGTAGAACAAGTAGCAGAAGCATACATGCTCAAGAGGGATCACCCGAAATTCAAAGGCAACTGAATTTCGGCAACCGGGGCATCGAAGTCGGAATGCCGCGAAACTCACCGAGTCAAAGCGTTTCGCCGTTTGCGGAAGAAGTGTGATGTAGAACAAGTAGCAGAAGCATACATGCTCAAGAGGGATCACCCGAAATTCAAAGGCAACTGAATTTCGGCAACCGGGGCATCGAAGTCGGAATGCCGCGAAACTCACCGAGTCAAAGCGTTTCGCCGTTTGCGGAAGAAGTCTGATGTAGAACAAGTAGCAGAAGCATACATGCTCAAGAGGGATCACCCGAAATTCAAAGGCAACTGAATTTCGGCAACCGGGGCATCGAAGTCGGAATGCCGCGAAACTCACCGAGTCAAAGCGTTTCGCCGTTTGCGGAAGAAGTCTGATGTAGAACAAGTAGCAGAAGCATACATGCTCAAGAGGGATCACCCGAAATTCAAAGGCAACTGAATTTCGGCAACCGGGGCATCGAAGTCGGAATGCCGCGAAACTCACCGAGTCAAAGCGTTTCGCCGTTTGCGGAAGAAGTCTGATGTAGAACAAGTAGCAGAAGCATACATGCTCAAGAGGGATCACCCGAAATTCAAAGGCAACTGAATTTCGGCAACCGGGGCATCGAAGTCGGAATGCCGCGAAACTCACCGAGTCAAAGCGTTTCGCCGTTTGCGGAAGAAGTCTGATGTAGAACAAGTAGCAGAAGCATACATGCTCAAGAGGGATCACCCGAAATTCAAAGGCAACTGAATTTCGGCAACCGGGGCATCGAAGTCGGAATGCCGCGAAACTCACCGAGTCAAAGCGTTTCGCCGTTTGCGGAAGAAGTCTGATGTAGAACAAGTAGCAGAAGCATACATGCTCAAGAGGGATCACCCGAAATTCAAAGGCAACTGAATTTCGGCAACCGGGGCATCGAAGTCGGAATGCCGCGAAACTCACCGAGTCAAAGCGTTTCGCCGTTTGCGGAAGGAAGTGATGTAGAACAAGTAGCAGAAGCATACATGCTCAAGAGGGATCACCCGAAATTCAAAGGCAACTGAATTTCGGCAACCGGGGCATCGAAGTCGGAATGCCGCGAAACTCACCGAGTCAAAGCGTTTCGCCGTTTGCGGAAGAAGTGTGATGTAGAACAAGTAGCAGAAGCATACATGCTCAAGAGGGATCACCCGAAATTCAAAGGCAACTGAATTTCGGCAACCGGGGCATCGAAGTCGGAATGCCGCGAAACTCACCGAGTCAAAGCGTTTCGCCGTTTGCGGAAGAAGTGTGATGTAGAACAAGTAGCAGAAGCATACATGCTCAAGAGGGATCACCCGAAATTCAAAGGCAACTGAATTTCGGCAACCGGGGCATCGAAGTCGGAATGCCGCGAAACTCACCGAGTCAAAGCGTTTCGCCGTTTGCGGAAGAAGTGTGATGTAGAACAAGTAGCAGAAGCATACATGCTCAAGAGGGATCACCCGAAATTCAAAGGCAACTGAATTTCGGCAACCGGGGCATCGAAGTCGGAATGCCGCGAAACTCACCGAGTCAAAGCGTTTCGCCGTTTGCGGAAGAAGTCTGATGTAGAACAAGTAGCAGAAGCATACATGCTCAAGAGGGATCACCCGAAATTCAAAGGCAACTGAATTTCGGCAACCGGGGCATCGAAGTCGGAATGCCGCGAAACTCACCGAGTCAAAGCGTTTCGCCGTTTGCGGAAGGAAGTCTGATGTAGAACAAGTAGCAGAAGCATACATGCTCAAGAGGGATCACCCGAAATTCAAAGGCAACTGAATTTCGGCAACCGGGGCATCGAAGTCGGAATGCCGCGAAACTCACCGAGTCAAAGCGTTTCGCCGTTTGCGGAAGAAGTCTGATGTAGAACAAGTAGCAGAAGCATACATGCTCAAGAGGGATCACCCGAAATTCAAAGGCAACTGAATTTCGGCAACCGGGGCATCGAAGTCGGAATGCCGCGAAACTCACCGAGTCAAAGCGTTTCGCCGTTTGCGGAAGAAGTCTGATGTAGAACAAGTAGCAGAAGCATACATGCTCAAGAGGGATCACCCGAAATTCAAAGGCAACTGAATTTCGGCAACCGGGGCATCGAAGTCGGAATGCCGCGAAACTCACCGAGTCAAAGCGTTTCGCCGTTTGCGGAAGAAGTCTGATGTAGAACAAGTAGCAGAAGCATACATGCTCAAGAGGGATCACCCGAAATTCAAAGGCAACTGAATTTCGGCAACCGGGGCATCGAAGTCGGAATGCCGCGAAACTCACCGAGTCAAAGCGTTTCGCCGTTTGCGGAAGAAGTCTGATGTAGAACAAGTAGCAGAAGCATACATGCTCAAGAGGGATCACCCGAAATTCAAAGGCAACTGAATTTCGGCAACCGGGGCATCGAAGTCGGAATGCCGCGAAACTCACCGAGTCAAAGCGTTTCGCCGTTTGCGGAAGAAGTCTGATGTAGAACAAGTAGCAGAAGCATACATGCTCAAGAGGGATCACCCGAAATTCAAAGGCAACTGAATTTCGGCAACCGGGGCATCGAAGTCGGAATGCCGCGAAACTCACCGAGTCAAAGCGTTTCGCCGTTTGCGGAAGAAGTCTGATGTAGAACAAGTAGCAGAAGCATACATGCTCAAGAGGGATCACCCGAAATTCAAAGGCAACTGAATTTCGGCAACCGGGGCATCGAAGTCGGAATGCCGCGAAACTCACCGAGTCAAAGCGTTTCGCCGTTTGCGGAAGAAGTGTGATGTAGAACAAGTAGCAGAAGCATACATGCTCAAGAGGGATCACCCGAAATTCAAAGGCAACTGAATTTCGGCAACCGGGGCATCGAAGTCGGAATGCCGCGAAACTCACCGAGTCAAAGCGTTTCGCCGTTTGCGGAAGAAGTGTGATGTAGAACAAGTAGCAGAAGCATACATGCTCAAGAGGGATCACCCGAAATTCAAAGGCAACTGAATTTCGGCAACCGGGGCATCGAAGTCGGAATGCCGCGAAACTCACCGAGTCAAAGCGTTTCGCCGTTTGCGGAAGAAGTGTGATGTAGAACAAGTAGCAGAAGCATACATGCTCAAGAGGGATCACCCGAAATTCAAAGGCAACTGAATTTCGGCAACCGGGGCATCGAAGTCGGAATGCCGCGAAACTCACCGAGTCAAAGCGTTTCGCCGTTTGCGGAAGAAGTCTGATGTAGAACAAGTAGCAGAAGCATACATGCTCAAGAGGGATCACCCGAAATTCAAAGGCAACTGAATTTCGGCAACCGGGGCATCGAAGTCGGAATGCCGCGAAACTCACCGAGTCAAAGCGTTTCGCCGTTTGCGGAAGAAGTCTGATGTAGAACAAGTAGCAGAAGCATACATGCTCAAGAGGGATCACCCGAAATTCAAAGGCAACTGAATTTCGGCAACCGGGGCATCGAAGTCGGAATGCCGCGAAACTCACCGAGTCAAAGCGTTTCGCCGTTTGCGGAAGAAGTCTGATGTAGAACAAGTAGCAGAAGCATACATGCTCAAGAGGGATCACCCGAAATTCAAAGGCAACTGAATTTCGGCAACCGGGGCATCGAAGTCGGAATGCCGCGAAACTCACCGAGTCAAAGCGTTTCGCCGTTTGCGGAAGGAAGTCTGATGTAGAACAAGTAGCAGAAGCATACATGCTCAAGAGGGATCACCCGAAATTCAAAGGCAACTGAATTTCGGCAACCGGGGCATCGAAGTCGGAATGCCGCGAAACTCACCGAGTCAAAGCGTTTCGCCGTTTGCGGAAGAAGTCTGATGTAGAACAAGTAGCAGAAGCATACATGCTCAAGAGGGATCACCCGAAATTCAAAGGCAACTGAATTTCGGCAACCGGGGCATCGAAGTCGGAATGCCGCGAAACTCACCGAGTCAAAGCGTTTCGCCGTTTGCGGAAGAAGTCTGATGTAGAACAAGTAGCAGAAGCATACATGCTCAAGAGGGATCACCCGAAATTCAAAGGCAACTGAATTTCGGCAACCGGGGCATCGAAGTCGGAATGCCGCGAAACTCACCGAGTCAAAGCGTTTCGCCGTTTGCGGAAGGAAGTGTGATGTAGAACAAGTAGCAGAAGCATACATGCTCAAGAGGGATCACCCGAAATTCAAAGGCAACTGAATTTCGGCAACCGGGGCATCGAAGTCGGAATGCCGCGAAACTCACCGAGTCAAAGCGTTTCGCCGTTTGCGGAAGAAGTCTGATGTAGAACAAGTAGCAGAAGCATACATGCTCAAGAGGGATCACCCGAAATTCAAAGGCAACTGAATTTCGGCAACCGGGGCATCGAAGTCGGAATGCCGCGAAACTCACCGAGTCAAAGCGTTTCGCCGTTTGCGGAAGAAGTGTGATGTAGAACAAGTAGCAGAAGCATACATGCTCAAGAGGGATCACCCGAAATTCAAAGGCAACTGAATTTCGGCAACCGGGGCATCGAAGTCGGAATGCCGCGAAACTCACCGAGTCAAAGCGTTTCGCCGTTTGCGGAAGGAAGTCTGATGTAGAACAAGTAGCAGAAGCATACATGCTCAAGAGGGATCACCCGAAATTCAAAGGCAACTGAATTTCGGCAACCGGGGCATCGAAGTCGGAATGCCGCGAAACTCACCGAGTCAAAGCGTTTCGCCGTTTGCGGAAGGAAGTCTGATGTAGAACAAGTAGCAGAAGCATACATGCTCAAGAGGGATCACCCGAAATTCAAAGGCAACTGAATTTCGGCAACCGGGGCATCGAAGTCGGAATGCCGCGAAACTCACCGAGTCAAAGCGTTTCGCCGTTTGCGGAAGAAGTCTGATGTAGAACAAGTAGCAGAAGCATACATGCTCAAGAGGGATCACCCGAAATTCAAAGGCAACTGAATTTCGGCAACCGGGGCATCGAAGTCGGAATGCCGCGAAACTCACCGAGTCAAAGCGTTTCGCCGTTTGCGGAAGAAGTCTGATGTAGAACAAGTAGCAGAAGCATACATGCTCAAGAGGGATCACCCGAAATTCAAAGGCAACTGAATTTCGGCAACCGGGGCATCGAAGTCGGAATGCCGCGAAACTCACCGAGTCAAAGCGTTTCGCCGTTTGCGGAAGGAAGTCTGATGTAGAACAAGTAGCAGAAGCATACATGCTCAAGAGGGATCACCCGAAATTCAAAGGCAACTGAATTTCGGCAACCGGGGCATCGAAGTCGGAATGCCGCGAAACTCACCGAGTCAAAGCGTTTCGCCGTTTGCGGAAGAAGTCTGATGTAGAACAAGTAGCAGAAGCATACATGCTCAAGAGGGATCACCCGAAATTCAAAGGCAACTGAATTTCGGCAACCGGGGCATCGAAGTCGGAATGCCGCGAAACTCACCGAGTCAAAGCGTTTCGCCGTTTGCGGAAGAAGTGTGATGTAGAACAAGTAGCAGAAGCATACATGCTCAAGAGGGATCACCCGAAATTCAAAGGCAACTGAATTTCGGCAACCGGGGCATCGAAGTCGGAATGCCGCGAAACTCACCGAGTCAAAGCGTTTCGCCGTTTGCGGAAGAAGTGTGATGTAGAACAAGTAGCAGAAGCATACATGCTCAAGAGGGATCACCCGAAATTCAAAGGCAACTGAATTTCGGCAACCGGGGCATCGAAGTCGGAATGCCGCGAAACTCACCGAGTCAAAGCGTTTCGCCGTTTGCGGAAGGAAGTCTGATGTAGAACAAGTAGCAGAAGCATACATGCTCAAGAGGGATCACCCGAAATTCAAAGGCAACTGAATTTCGGCAACCGGGGCATCGAAGTCGGAATGCCGCGAAACTCACCGAGTCAAAGCGTTTCGCCGTTTGCGGAAGGAAGTGTGATGTAGAACAAGTAGCAGAAGCATACATGCTCAAGAGGGATCACCCGAAATTCAAAGGCAACTGAATTTCGGCAACCGGGGCATCGAAGTCGGAATGCCGCGAAACTCACCGAGTCAAAGCGTTTCGCCGTTTGCGGAAGAAGTCTGATGTAGAACAAGTAGCAGAAGCATACATGCTCAAGAGGGATCACCCGAAATTCAAAGGCAACTGAATTTCGGCAACCGGGGCATCGAAGTCGGAATGCCGCGAAACTCACCGAGTCAAAGCGTTTCGCCGTTTGCGGAAGGAAGTGTGATGTAGAACAAGTAGCAGAAGCATACATGCTCAAGAGGGATCACCCGAAATTCAAAGGCAACTGAATTTCGGCAACCGGGGCATCGAAGTCGGAATGCCGCGAAACTCACCGAGTCAAAGCGTTTCGCCGTTTGCGGAAGGAAGTGTGATGTAGAACAAGTAGCAGAAGCATACATGCTCAAGAGGGATCACCCGAAATTCAAAGGCAACTGAATTTCGGCAACCGGGGCATCGAAGTCGGAATGCCGCGAAACTCACCGAGTCAAAGCGTTTCGCCGTTTGCGGAAGAAGTCTGATGTAGAACAAGTAGCAGAAGCATACATGCTCAAGAGGGATCACCCGAAATTCAAAGGCAACTGAATTTCGGCAACCGGGGCATCGAAGTCGGAATGCCGCGAAACTCACCGAGTCAAAGCGTTTCGCCGTTTGCGGAAGAAGTCTGATGTAGAACAAGTAGCAGAAGCATACATGCTCAAGAGGGATCACCCGAAATTCAAAGGCAACTGAATTTCGGCAACCGGGGCATCGAAGTCGGAATGCCGCGAAACTCACCGAGTCAAAGCGTTTCGCCGTTTGCGGAAGAAGTGTGATGTAGAACAAGTAGCAGAAGCATACATGCTCAAGAGGGATCACCCGAAATTCAAAGGCAACTGAATTTCGGCAACCGGGGCATCGAAGTCGGAATGCCGCGAAACTCACCGAGTCAAAGCGTTTCGCCGTTTGCGGAAGGAAGTCTGATGTAGAACAAGTAGCAGAAGCATACATGCTCAAGAGGGATCACCCGAAATTCAAAGGCAACTGAATTTCGGCAACCGGGGCATCGAAGTCGGAATGCCGCGAAACTCACCGAGTCAAAGCGTTTCGCCGTTTGCGGAAGAAGTCTGATGTAGAACAAGTAGCAGAAGCATACATGCTCAAGAGGGATCACCCGAAATTCAAAGGCAACTGAATTTCGGCAACCGGGGCATCGAAGTCGGAATGCCGCGAAACTCACCGAGTCAAAGCGTTTCGCCGTTTGCGGAAGAAGTCTGATGTAGAACAAGTAGCAGAAGCATACATGCTCAAGAGGGATCACCCGAAATTCAAAGGCAACTGAATTTCGGCAACCGGGGCATCGAAGTCGGAATGCCGCGAAACTCACCGAGTCAAAGCGTTTCGCCGTTTGCGGAAGAAGTCTGATGTAGAACAAGTAGCAGAAGCATACATGCTCAAGAGGGATCACCCGAAATTCAAAGGCAACTGAATTTCGGCAACCGGGGCATCGAAGTCGGAATGCCGCGAAACTCACCGAGTCAAAGCGTTTCGCCGTTTGCGGAAGAAGTCTGATGTAGAACAAGTAGCAGAAGCATACATGCTCAAGAGGGATCACCCGAAATTCAAAGGCAACTGAATTTCGGCAACCGGGGCATCGAAGTCGGAATGCCGCGAAACTCACCGAGTCAAAGCGTTTCGCCGTTTGCGGAAGAAGTGTGATGTAGAACAAGTAGCAGAAGCATACATGCTCAAGAGGGATCACCCGAAATTCAAAGGCAACTGAATTTCGGCAACCGGGGCATCGAAGTCGGAATGCCGCGAAACTCACCGAGTCAAAGCGTTTCGCCGTTTGCGGAAGAAGTCTGATGTAGAACAAGTAGCAGAAGCATACATGCTCAAGAGGGATCACCCGAAATTCAAAGGCAACTGAATTTCGGCAACCGGGGCATCGAAGTCGGAATGCCGCGAAACTCACCGAGTCAAAGCGTTTCGCCGTTTGCGGAAGAAGTCTGATGTAGAACAAGTAGCAGAAGCATACATGCTCAAGAGGGATCACCCGAAATTCAAAGGCAACTGAATTTCGGCAACCGGGGCATCGAAGTCGGAATGCCGCGAAACTCACCGAGTCAAAGCGTTTCGCCGTTTGCGGAAGAAGTCTGATGTAGAACAAGTAGCAGAAGCATACATGCTCAAGAGGGATCACCCGAAATTCAAAGGCAACTGAATTTCGGCAACCGGGGCATCGAAGTCGGAATGCCGCGAAACTCACCGAGTCAAAGCGTTTCGCCGTTTGCGGAAGAAGTCTGATGTAGAACAAGTAGCAGAAGCATACATGCTCAAGAGGGATCACCCGAAATTCAAAGGCAACTGAATTTCGGCAACCGGGGCATCGAAGTCGGAATGCCGCGAAACTCACCGAGTCAAAGCGTTTCGCCGTTTGCGGAAGAAGTCTGATGTAGAACAAGTAGCAGAAGCATACATGCTCAAGAGGGATCACCCGAAATTCAAAGGCAACTGAATTTCGGCAACCGGGGCATCGAAGTCGGAATGCCGCGAAACTCACCGAGTCAAAGCGTTTCGCCGTTTGCGGAAGGAAGTCTGATGTAGAACAAGTAGCAGAAGCATACATGCTCAAGAGGGATCACCCGAAATTCAAAGGCAACTGAATTTCGGCAACCGGGGCATCGAAGTCGGAATGCCGCGAAACTCACCGAGTCAAAGCGTTTCGCCGTTTGCGGAAGAAGTCTGATGTAGAACAAGTAGCAGAAGCATACATGCTCAAGAGGGATCACCCGAAATTCAAAGGCAACTGAATTTCGGCAACCGGGGCATCGAAGTCGGAATGCCGCGAAACTCACCGAGTCAAAGCGTTTCGCCGTTTGCGGAAGAAAGTCTGATGTAGAACAAGTAGCAGAAGCATACATGCTCAAGAGGGATCACCCGAAATTCAAAGGCAACTGAATTTCGGCAACCGGGGCATCGAAGTCGGAATGCCGCGAAACTCACCGAGTCAAAGCGTTTCGCCGTTTGCGGAAGAAGTCTGATGTAGAACAAGTAGCAGAAGCATACATGCTCAAGAGGGATCACCCGAAATTCAAAGGCAACTGAATTTCGGCAACCGGGCATCGAAGTCGGAATGCCGCGAAACTCACCGAGTCAAAGCGTTTCGCCGTTTGCGGAAGGAAGTCTGATGTAGAACAAGTAGCAGAAGCATACATGCTCAAGAGGGATCACCCGAAATTCAAAGGCAACTGAATTTCGGCAACCGGGGCATCGAAGTCGGAATGCCGCGAAACTCACCGAGTCAAAGCGTTTCGCCGTTTGCGGAAGAAGTCTGATGTAGAACAAGTAGCAGAAGCATACATGCTCAAGAGGGATCACCCGAAATTCAAAGGCAACTGAATTTCGGCAACCGGGGCATCGAAGTCGGAATGCCGCGAAACTCACCGAGTCAAAGCGTTTCGCCGTTTGCGGAAGAAGTCTGATGTAGAACAAGTAGCAGAAGCATACATGCTCAAGAGGGATCACCCGAAATTCAAAGGCAACTGAATTTCGGCAACCGGGGCATCGAAGTCGGAATGCCGCGAAACTCACCGAGTCAAAGCGTTTCGCCGTTTGCGGAAGAAGTCTGATGTAGAACAAGTAGCAGAAGCATACATGCTCAAGAGGGATCACCCGAAATTCAAAGGCAACTGAATTTCGGCAACCGGGGCATCGAAGTCGGAATGCCGCGAAACTCACCGAGTCAAAGCGTTTCGCCGTTTGCGGAAGGAAGTCTGATGTAGAACAAGTAGCAGAAGCATACATGCTCAAGAGGGATCACCCGAAATTCAAAGGCAACTGAATTTCGGCAACCGGGGCATCGAAGTCGGAATGCCGCGAAACTCACCGAGTCAAAGCGTTTCGCCGTTTGCGGAAGAAGTCTGATGTAGAACAAGTAGCAGAAGCATACATGCTCAAGAGGGATCACCCGAAATTCAAAGGCAACTGAATTTCGGCAACCGGGGCATCGAAGTCGGAATGCCGCGAAACTCACCGAGTCAAAGCGTTTCGCCGTTTGCGGAAGAAGTCTGATGTAGAACAAGTAGCAGAAGCATACATGCTCAAGAGGGATCACCCGAAATTCAAAGGCAACTGAATTTCGGCAACCGGGGCATCGAAGTCGGAATGCCGCGAAACTCACCGAGTCAAAGCGTTTCGCCGTTTGCGGAAGAAGTCTGATGTAGAACAAGTAGCAGAAGCATACATGCTCAAGAGGGATCACCCGAAATTCAAAGGCAACTGAATTTCGGCAACCGGGGCATCGAAGTCGGAATGCCGCGAAACTCACCGAGTCAAAGCGTTTCGCCGTTTGCGGAAGAAGTCTGATGTAGAACAAGTAGCAGAAGCATACATGCTCAAGAGGGATCACCCGAAATTCAAAGGCAACTGAATTTCGGCAACCGGGGCATCGAAGTCGGAATGCCGCGAAACTCACCGAGTCAAAGCGTTTCGCCGTTTGCGGAAGAAGTCTGATGTAGAACAAGTAGCAGAAGCATACATGCTCAAGAGGGATCACCCGAAATTCAAAGGCAACTGAATTTCGGCAACCGGGGCATCGAAGTCGGAATGCCGCGAAACTCACCGAGTCAAAGCGTTTCGCCGTTTGCGGAAGAAGTCTGATGTAGAACAAGTAGCAGAAGCATACATGCTCAAGAGGGATCACCCGAAATTCAAAGGCAACTGAATTTCGGCAACCGGGGCATCGAAGTCGGAATGCCGCGAAACTCACCGAGTCAAAGCGTTTCGCCGTTTGCGGAAGAAGTCTGATGTAGAACAAGTAGCAGAAGCATACATGCTCAAGAGGGATCACCCGAAATTCAAAGGCAACTGAATTTCGGCAACCGGGGCATCGAAGTCGGAATGCCGCGAAACTCACCGAGTCAAAGCGTTTCGCCGTTTGCGGAAGAAGTCTGATGTAGAACAAGTAGCAGAAGCATACATGCTCAAGAGGGATCACCCGAAATTCAAAGGCAACTGAATTTCGGCAACCGGGGCATCGAAGTCGGAATGCCGCGAAACTCACCGAGTCAAAGCGTTTCGCCGTTTGCGGAAGAAGTCTGATGTAGAACAAGTAGCAGAAGCATACATGCTCAAGAGGGATCACCCGAAATTCAAAGGCAACTGAATTTCGGCAACCGGGGCATCGAAGTCGGAATGCCGCGAAACTCACCGAGTCAAAGCGTTTCGCCGTTTGCGGAAGAAGTCTGATGTAGAACAAGTAGCAGAAGCATACATGCTCAAGAGGGATCACCCGAAATTCAAAGGCAACTGAATTTCGGCAACCGGGGCATCGAAGTCGGAATGCCGCGAAACTCACCGAGTCAAAGCGTTTCGCCGTTTGCGGAAGAAGTCTGATGTAGAACAAGTAGCAGAAGCATACATGCTCAAGAGGGATCACCCGAAATTCAAAGGCAACTGAATTTCGGCAACCGGGGCATCGAAGTCGGAATGCCGCGAAACTCACCGAGTCAAAGCGTTTCGCCGTTTGCGGAAGAAGTCTGATGTAGAACAAGTAGCAGAAGCATACATGCTCAAGAGGGATCACCCGAAATTCAAAGGCAACTGAATTTCGGCAACCGGGGCATCGAAGTCGGAATGCCGCGAAACTCACCGAGTCAAAGCGTTTCGCCGTTTGCGGAAGAAGTCTGATGTAGAACAAGTAGCAGAAGCATACATGCTCAAGAGGGATCACCCGAAATTCAAAGGCAACTGAATTTCGGCAACCGGGGCATCGAAGTCGGAATGCCGCGAAACTCACCGAGTCAAAGCGTTTCGCCGTTTGCGGAAGAAGTCTGATGTAGAACAAGTAGCAGAAGCATACATGCTCAAGAGGGATCACCCGAAATTCAAAGGCAACTGAATTTCGGCAACCGGGGCATCGAAGTCGGAATGCCGCGAAACTCACCGAGTCAAAGCGTTTCGCCGTTTGCGGAAGAAGTCTGATGTAGAACAAGTAGCAGAAGCATACATGCTCAAGAGGGATCACCCGAAATTCAAAGGCAACTGAATTTCGGCAACCGGGGCATCGAAGTCGGAATGCCGCGAAACTCACCGAGTCAAAGCGTTTCGCCGTTTGCGGAAGAAGTCTGATGTAGAACAAGTAGCAGAAGCATACATGCTCAAGAGGGATCACCCGAAATTCAAAGGCAACTGAATTTCGGCAACCGGGGCATCGAAGTCGGAATGCCGCGAAACTCACCGAGTCAAAGCGTTTCGCCGTTTGCGGAAGAAGTCTGATGTAGAACAAGTAGCAGAAGCATACATGCTCAAGAGGGATCACCCGAAATTCAAAGGCAACTGAATTTCGGCAACCGGGGCATCGAAGTCGGAATGCCGCGAAACTCACCGAGTCAAAGCGTTTCGCCGTTTGCGGAAGAAGTCTGATGTAGAACAAGTAGCAGAAGCATACATGCTCAAGAGGGATCACCCGAAATTCAAAGGCAACTGAATTTCGGCAACCGGGGCATCGAAGTCGGAATGCCGCGAAACTCACCGAGTCAAAGCGTTTCGCCGTTTGCGGAAGAAGTCTGATGTAGAACAAGTAGCAGAAGCATACATGCTCAAGAGGGATCACCCGAAATTCAAAGGCAACTGAATTTCGGCAACCGGGGCATCGAAGTCGGAATGCCGCGAAACTCACCGAGTCAAAGCGTTTCGCCGTTTGCGGAAGAAGTCTGATGTAGAACAAGTAGCAGAAGCATACATGCTCAAGAGGGATCACCCGAAATTCAAAGGCAACTGAATTTCGGCAACCGGGGCATCGAAGTCGGAATGCCGCGAAACTCACCGAGTCAAAGCGTTTCGCCGTTTGCGGAAGAAGTCTGATGTAGAACAAGTAGCAGAAGCATACATGCTCAAGAGGGATCACCCGAAATTCAAAGGCAACTGAATTTCGGCAACCGGGGCATCGAAGTCGGAATGCCGCGAAACTCACCGAGTCAAAGCGTTTCGCCGTTTGCGGAAGAAGTCTGATGTAGAACAAGTAGCAGAAGCATACATGCTCAAGAGGGATCACCCGAAATTCAAAGGCAACTGAATTTCGGCAACCGGGGCATCGAAGTCGGAATGCCGCGAAACTCACCGAGTCAAAGCGTTTCGCCGTTTGCGGAAGAAGTCTGATGTAGAACAAGTAGCAGAAGCATACATGCTCAAGAGGGATCACCCGAAATTCAAAGGCAACTGAATTTCGGCAACCGGGGCATCGAAGTCGGAATGCCGCGAAACTCACCGAGTCAAAGCGTTTCGCCGTTTGCGGAAGAAGTCTGATGTAGAACAAGTAGCAGAAGCATACATGCTCAAGAGGGATCACCCGAAATTCAAAGGCAACTGAATTTCGGCAACCGGGGCATCGAAGTCGGAATGCCGCGAAACTCACCGAGTCAAAGCGTTTCGCCGTTTGCGGAAGAAGTCTGATGTAGAACAAGTAGCAGAAGCATACATGCTCAAGAGGGATCACCCGAAATTCAAAGGCAACTGAATTTCGGCAACCGGGGCATCGAAGTCGGAATGCCGCGAAACTCACCGAGTCAAAGCGTTTCGCCGTTTGCGGAAGAAGTCTGATGTAGAACAAGTAGCAGAAGCATACATGCTCAAGAGGGATCACCCGAAATTCAAAGGCAACTGAATTTCGGCAACCGGGGCATCGAAGTCGGAATGCCGCGAAACTCACCGAGTCAAAGCGTTTCGCCGTTTGCGGAAGAAGTCTGATGTAGAACAAGTAGCAGAAGCATACATGCTCAAGAGGGATCACCCGAAATTCAAAGGCAACTGAATTTCGGCAACCGGGGCATCGAAGTCGGAATGCCGCGAAACTCACCGAGTCAAAGCGTTTCGCCGTTTGCGGAAGAAGTCTGATGTAGAACAAGTAGCAGAAGCATACATGCTCAAGAGGGATCACCCGAAATTCAAAGGCAACTGAATTTCGGCAACCGGGGCATCGAAGTCGGAATGCCGCGAAACTCACCGAGTCAAAGCGTTTCGCCGTTTGCGGAAGAAGTCTGATGTAGAACAAGTAGCAGAAGCATACATGCTCAAGAGGGATCACCCGAAATTCAAAGGCAACTGAATTTCGGCAACCGGGGCATCGAAGTCGGAATGCCGCGAAACTCACCGAGTCAAAGCGTTTCGCCGTTTGCGGAAGAAGTCTGATGTAGAACAAGTAGCAGAAGCATACATGCTCAAGAGGGATCACCCGAAATTCAAAGGCAACTGAATTTCGGCAACCGGGGCATCGAAGTCGGAATGCCGCGAAACTCACCGAGTCAAAGCGTTTCGCCGTTTGCGGAAGAAGTCTGATGTAGAACAAGTAGCAGAAGCATACATGCTCAAGAGGGATCACCCGAAATTCAAAGGCAACTGAATTTCGGCAACCGGGGCATCGAAGTCGGAATGCCGCGAAACTCACCGAGTCAAAGCGTTTCGCCGTTTGCGGAAGAAGTCTGATGTAGAACAAGTAGCAGAAGCATACATGCTCAAGAGGGATCACCCGAAATTCAAAGGCAACTGAATTTCGGCAACCGGGGCATCGAAGTCGGAATGCCGCGAAACTCACCGAGTCAAAGCGTTTCGCCGTTTGCGGAAGAAGTCTGATGTAGAACAAGTAGCAGAAGCATACATGCTCAAGAGGGATCACCCGAAATTCAAAGGCAACTGAATTTCGGCAACCGGGGCATCGAAGTCGGAATGCCGCGAAACTCACCGAGTCAAAGCGTTTCGCCGTTTGCGGAAGAAGTCTGATGTAGAACAAGTAGCAGAAGCATACATGCTCAAGAGGGATCACCCGAAATTCAAAGGCAACTGAATTTCGGCAACCGGGGCATCGAAGTCGGAATGCCGCGAAACTCACCGAGTCAAAGCGTTTCGCCGTTTGCGGAAGAAGTCTGATGTAGAACAAGTAGCAGAAGCATACATGCTCAAGAGGGATCACCCGAAATTCAAAGGCAACTGAATTTCGGCAACCGGGGCATCGAAGTCGGAATGCCGCGAAACTCACCGAGTCAAAGCGTTTCGCCGTTTGCGGAAGAAGTCTGATGTAGAACAAGTAGCAGAAGCATACATGCTCAAGAGGGATCACCCGAAATTCAAAGGCAACTGAATTTCGGCAACCGGGGCATCGAAGTCGGAATGCCGCGAAACTCACCGAGTCAAAGCGTTTCGCCGTTTGCGGAAGAAGTCTGATGTAGAACAAGTAGCAGAAGCATACATGCTCAAGAGGGATCACCCGAAATTCAAAGGCAACTGAATTTCGGCAACCGGGGCATCGAAGTCGGAATGCCGCGAAACTCACCGAGTCAAAGCGTTTCGCCGTTTGCGGAAGAAGTCTGATGTAGAACAAGTAGCAGAAGCATACATGCTCAAGAGGGATCACCCGAAATTCAAAGGCAACTGAATTTCGGCAACCGGGGCATCGAAGTCGGAATGCCGCGAAACTCACCGAGTCAAAGCGTTTCGCCGTTTGCGGAAGAAGTCTGATGTAGAACAAGTAGCAGAAGCATACATGCTCAAGAGGGATCACCCGAAATTCAAAGGCAACTGAATTTCGGCAACCGGGGCATCGAAGTCGGAATGCCGCGAAACTCACCGAGTCAAAGCGTTTCGCCGTTTGCGGAAGAAGTCTGATGTAGAACAAGTAGCAGAAGCATACATGCTCAAGAGGGATCACCCGAAATTCAAAGGCAACTGAATTTCGGCAACCGGGGCATCGAAGTCGGAATGCCGCGAAACTCACCGAGTCAAAGCGTTTCGCCGTTTGCGGAAGAAGTCTGATGTAGAACAAGTAGCAGAAGCATACATGCTCAAGAGGGATCACCCGAAATTCAAAGGCAACTGAATTTCGGCAACCGGGGCATCGAAGTCGGAATGCCGCGAAACTCACCGAGTCAAAGCGTTTCGCCGTTTGCGGAAGAAGTGATGTAGAACAAGTAGCAGAAGCATACATGCTCAAGAGGGATCACCCGAAATTCAAAGGCAACTGAATTTCGGCAACCGGGGCATCGAAGTCGGAATGCCGCGAAACTCACCGAGTCAAAGCGTTTCGCCGTTTGCGGAAGAAGTCTGATGTAGAACAAGTAGCAGAAGCATACATGCTCAAGAGGGATCACCCGAAATTCAAAGGCAACTGAATTTCGGCAACCGGGGCATCGAAGTCGGAATGCCGCGAAACTCACCGAGTCAAAGCGTTTCGCCGTTTGCGGAAGAAGTCTGATGTAGAACAAGTAGCAGAAGCATACATGCTCAAGAGGGATCACCCGAAATTCAAAGGCAACTGAATTTCGGCAACCGGGGCATCGAAGTCGGAATGCCGCGAAACTCACCGAGTCAAAGCGTTTCGCCGTTTGCGGAAGAAGTCTGATGTAGAACAAGTAGCAGAAGCATACATGCTCAAGAGGGATCACCCGAAATTCAAAGGCAACTGAATTTCGGCAACCGGGGCATCGAAGTCGGAATGCCGCGAAACTCACCGAGTCAAAGCGTTTCGCCGTTTGCGGAAGAAGTCTGATGTAGAACAAGTAGCAGAAGCATACATGCTCAAGAGGGATCACCCGAAATTCAAAGGCAACTGAATTTCGGCAACCGGGGCATCGAAGTCGGAATGCCGCGAAACTCACCGAGTCAAAGCGTTTCGCCGTTTGCGGAAGAAGTCTGATGTAGAACAAGTAGCAGAAGCATACATGCTCAAGAGGGATCACCCGAAATTCAAAGGCAACTGAATTTCGGCAACCGGGGCATCGAAGTCGGAATGCCGCGAAACTCACCGAGTCAAAGCGTTTCGCCGTTTGCGGAAGAAGTGTGATGTAGAACAAGTAGCAGAAGCATACATGCTCAAGAGGGATCACCCGAAATTCAAAGGCAACTGAATTTCGGCAACCGGGGCATCGAAGTCGGAATGCCGCGAAACTCACCGAGTCAAAGCGTTTCGCCGTTTGCGGAAGAAGTCTGATGTAGAACAAGTAGCAGAAGCATACATGCTCAAGAGGGATCACCCGAAATTCAAAGGCAACTGAATTTCGGCAACCGGGGCATCGAAGTCGGAATGCCGCGAAACTCACCGAGTCAAAGCGTTTCGCCGTTTGCGGAAGAAGTCTGATGTAGAACAAGTAGCAGAAGCATACATGCTCAAGAGGGATCACCCGAAATTCAAAGGCAACTGAATTTCGGCAACCGGGGCATCGAAGTCGGAATGCCGCGAAACTCACCGAGTCAAAGCGTTTCGCCGTTTGCGGAAGAAGTCTGATGTAGAACAAGTAGCAGAAGCATACATGCTCAAGAGGGATCACCCGAAATTCAAAGGCAACTGAATTTCGGCAACCGGGGCATCGAAGTCGGAATGCCGCGAAACTCACCGAGTCAAAGCGTTTCGCCGTTTGCGGAAGAAGTGTGATGTAGAACAAGTAGCAGAAGCATACATGCTCAAGAGGGATCACCCGAAATTCAAAGGCAACTGAATTTCGGCAACCGGGGCATCGAAGTCGGAATGCCGCGAAACTCACCGAGTCAAAGCGTTTCGCCGTTTGCGGAAGAAGTCTGATGTAGAACAAGTAGCAGAAGCATACATGCTCAAGAGGGATCACCCGAAATTCAAAGGCAACTGAATTTCGGCAACCGGGGCATCGAAGTCGGAATGCCGCGAAACTCACCGAGTCAAAGCGTTTCGCCGTTTGCGGAAGGAAGTCTGATGTAGAACAAGTAGCAGAAGCATACATGCTCAAGAGGGATCACCCGAAATTCAAAGGCAACTGAATTTCGGCAACCGGGGCATCGAAGTCGGAATGCCGCGAAACTCACCGAGTCAAAGCGTTTCGCCGTTTGCGGAAGAAGTCTGATGTAGAACAAGTAGCAGAAGCATACATGCTCAAGAGGGATCACCCGAAATTCAAAGGCAACTGAATTTCGGCAACCGGGGCATCGAAGTCGGAATGCCGCGAAACTCACCGAGTCAAAGCGTTTCGCCGTTTGCGGAAGAAGTGTGATGTAGAACAAGTAGCAGAAGCATACATGCTCAAGAGGGATCACCCGAAATTCAAAGGCAACTGAATTTCGGCAACCGGGGCATCGAAGTCGGAATGCCGCGAAACTCACCGAGTCAAAGCGTTTCGCCGTTTGCGGAAGAAGTCTGATGTAGAACAAGTAGCAGAAGCATACATGCTCAAGAGGGATCACCCGAAATTCAAAGGCAACTGAATTTCGGCAACCGGGGCATCGAAGTCGGAATGCCGCGAAACTCACCGAGTCAAAGCGTTTCGCCGTTTGCGGAAGAAGTGTGATGTAGAACAAGTAGCAGAAGCATACATGCTCAAGAGGGATCACCCGAAATTCAAAGGCAACTGAATTTCGGCAACCGGGGCATCGAAGTCGGAATGCCGCGAAACTCACCGAGTCAAAGCGTTTCGCCGTTTGCGGAAGGAAGTGTGATGTAGAACAAGTAGCAGAAGCATACATGCTCAAGAGGGATCACCCGAAATTCAAAGGCAACTGAATTTCGGCAACCGGGGCATCGAAGTCGGAATGCCGCGAAACTCACCGAGTCAAAGCGTTTCGCCGTTTGCGGAAGAAGTGTGATGTAGAACAAGTAGCAGAAGCATACATGCTCAAGAGGGATCACCCGAAATTCAAAGGCAACTGAATTTCGGCAACCGGGGCATCGAAGTCGGAATGCCGCGAAACTCACCGAGTCAAAGCGTTTCGCCGTTTGCGGAAGAAGTGTGATGTAGAACAAGTAGCAGAAGCATACATGCTCAAGAGGGATCACCCGAAATTCAAAGGCAACTGAATTTCGGCAACCGGGGCATCGAAGTCGGAATGCCGCGAAACTCACCGAGTCAAAGCGTTTCGCCGTTTGCGGAAGAAGTCTGATGTAGAACAAGTAGCAGAAGCATACATGCTCAAGAGGGATCACCCGAAATTCAAAGGCAACTGAATTTCGGCAACCGGGGCATCGAAGTCGGAATGCCGCGAAACTCACCGAGTCAAAGCGTTTCGCCGTTTGCGGAAGAAGTGTGATGTAGAACAAGTAGCAGAAGCATACATGCTCAAGAGGGATCACCCGAAATTCAAAGGCAACTGAATTTCGGCAACCGGGGCATCGAAGTCGGAATGCCGCGAAACTCACCGAGTCAAAGCGTTTCGCCGTTTGCGGAAGAAGTCTGATGTAGAACAAGTAGCAGAAGCATACATGCTCAAGAGGGATCACCCGAAATTCAAAGGCAACTGAATTTCGGCAACCGGGGCATCGAAGTCGGAATGCCGCGAAACTCACCGAGTCAAAGCGTTTCGCCGTTTGCGGAAGAAGTCTGATGTAGAACAAGTAGCAGAAGCATACATGCTCAAGAGGGATCACCCGAAATTCAAAGGCAACTGAATTTCGGCAACCGGGGCATCGAAGTCGGAATGCCGCGAAACTCACCGAGTCAAAGCGTTTCGCCGTTTGCGGAAGAAGTGTGATGTAGAACAAGTAGCAGAAGCATACATGCTCAAGAGGGATCACCCGAAATTCAAAGGCAACTGAATTTCGGCAACCGGGCATCGAAGTCGGAATGCCGCGAAACTCACCGAGTCAAAGCGTTTCGCCGTTTGCGGAAGAAGTCTGATGTAGAACAAGTAGCAGAAGCATACATGCTCAAGAGGGATCACCCGAAATTCAAAGGCAACTGAATTTCGGCAACCGGGGCATCGAAGTCGGAATGCCGCGAAACTCACCGAGTCAAAGCGTTTCGCCGTTTGCGGAAGAAGTGTGATGTAGAACAAGTAGCAGAAGCATACATGCTCAAGAGGGATCACCCGAAATTCAAAGGCAACTGAATTTCGGCAACCGGGGCATCGAAGTCGGAATGCCGCGAAACTCACCGAGTCAAAGCGTTTCGCCGTTTGCGGAAGAAGTCTGATGTAGAACAAGTAGCAGAAGCATACATGCTCAAGAGGGATCACCGAAATTCAAAGGCAACTGAATTTCGGCAACCGGGGCATCGAAGTCGGAATGCCGCGAAACTCACCGAGTCAAAGCGTTTCGCCGTTTGCGGAAGAAGTTGATGTAGAACAAGTAGCAGAAGCATACATGCTCAAGAGGGATCACCCGAAATTCAAAGGCAACTGAATTTCGGCAACCGGGGCATCGAAGTCGGAATGCCGCGAAACTCACCGAGTCAAAGCGTTTCGCCGTTTGCGGAAGAAGTGTGATGTAGAACAAGTAGCAGAAGCATACATGCTCAAGAGGGATCACCCGAAATTCAAAGGCAACTGAATTTCGGCAACCGGGGCATCGAAGTCGGAATGCCGCGAAACTCACCGAGTCAAAGCGTTTCGCCGTTTGCGGAAGGAAGTGTGATGTAGAACAAGTAGCAGAAGCATACATGCTCAAGAGGGATCACCCGAAATTCAAAGGCAACTGAATTTCGGCAACCGGGGCATCGAAGTCGGAATGCCGCGAAACTCACCGAGTCAAAGCGTTTCGCCGTTTGCGGAAGAAGTCTGATGTAGAACAAGTAGCAGAAGCATACATGCTCAAGAGGGATCACCCGAAATTCAAAGGCAACTGAATTTCGGCAACCGGGGCATCGAAGTCGGAATGCCGCGAAACTCACCGAGTCAAAGCGTTTCGCCGTTTGCGGAAGAAGTGTGATGTAGAACAAGTAGCAGAAGCATACATGCTCAAGAGGGATCACCCGAAATTCAAAGGCAACTGAATTTCGGCAACCGGGGCATCGAAGTCGGAATGCCGCGAAACTCAGAGTCAAAGCGTTTCGCCGTTTGCGGAAGAAGTCTGATGTAGAACAAGTAGCAGAAGCATACATGCTCAAGAGGGATCACCCGAAATTCAAAGGCAACTGAATTTCGGCAACGGGGCATCGAAGTCGGAATGCCGCGAAACTCACCGAGTCAAAGCGTTTCGCCGTTTGCGGAAGAAGTGTGATGTAGAACAAGTAGCAGAAGCATACATGCTCAAGAGGGATCACCCGAAATTCAAAGGCAACTGAATTTCGGCAACCGGGGCATCGAAGTCGGAATGCCGCGAAACTCACCGAGTCAGCGTTTCGCGTTTTCGCGTTTGCGGAAGAAGTCTGATGTAGAACAAGTAGCAGAAGCATACATGCTCAAGAGGGATCACCCGAAATTCAAAGGCAACTGAATTTCGGCAACCGGGGCATCGAAGTCGGAATGCCGCGAAACTCACCGAGTCAAAGCGTTTCGCCGTTTGCGGAAGAAGTGTGATGTAGAACAAGTAGCAGAAGCATACATGCTCAAGAGGGATCACCCGAAATTCAAAGGCAACTGAATTTCGGCAACGGGGCATCGAAGTCGGAATGCCGCGAAACTCACCGAGTCAAAGCGTTTCGCCGTTTGCGGAAGAGTGTGATGTAGAACAAGTAGCAGAAGCATACATGCTCAAGAGGGATCACCCGAAATTCAAAGGCAACTGAATTTCGGCAACCGGGGCATCGAAGTCGGAATGCCGCGAAACTCACCGAGTCAAAGCGTTTCGCCGTTTGCGGAAGAAGTCTGATGTAGAACAAGTAGCAGAAGCATACATGCTCAAGAGGGATCACCCGAAATTCAAAGGCAACTGAATTTCGGCAACCGGGGCATCGAAGTCGGAATGCCGCGAAACTCACCGAGTCAAAGCGTTTCGCTGTTTGCGGAAGAAGTGTGATGTAGAACAAGTAGCAGAAGCATACATGCTCAAGAGGGATCACCCGAAATTCAAAGGCAACTGAATTTCGGCAACCGGGGCATCGAAGTCGGAATGCCGCGAAACTCACCGAGTCAAAGCGTTTCGCCGTTTGCGGAAGGAAGTTGATGTAGAACAAGTAGCAGAAGCATACATGCTCAAGAGGGATCACCCGAAATTCAAAGGCAACTGAATTTCGGCAACCGGGGCATCGAAGTCGGAATGCCGCGAAACTCACCGAGTCAAAGCGTTTCGCCGTTTGCGGAAGGAAGTCTGATGTAGAACAAGTAGCAGAAGCATACATGCTCAAGAGGGATCACCCAAATTCAAAGGCAACTGAATTTCGGCAACCGGGCATCGAAGTCGGAATGCCGCGAAACTCACCGAGTCAAAGCGTTTCGCCGTTTGCGGAAGAAGTGTGATGTAGAACAAGTAGCAGAAGCATACATGCTCAAGAGGGATCACCCGAAATTCAAAGGCAACTGAATTTCGGCAACCGGGGCATCGAAGTCGGAATGCCGCGAAACTCACCGAGTCAAAGCGTTTCGCCGTTTGCGGAAGAAGTCTGATGTAGAACAAGTAGCAGAAGCATACATGCTCAAGAGGGATCACCCGAAATTCAAAGGCAACTGAATTTCGGCAACCGGGGCATCGAAGTCGGAATGCCGCGAAACTCACCGAGTCAAAGCGTTTCGCCGTTTGCGGAAGGAAGTGTGATGTAGAACAAGTAGCAGAAGCATACATGCTCAAGAGGGATCACCCGAAATTCAAAGGCAACTGAATTTCGGCAACCGGGGCATCGAAGTCGGAATGCCGCGAAACTCACCGAGTCAAAGCGTTTCGCCGTTTGCGGAAGAAGTCTGATGTAGAACAAGTAGCAGAAGCATACATGCTCAAGAGGGATCACCCGAAATTCAAAGGCAACTGAATTTCGGCAAGGGCATCGAAGTCGGAATGCCGCGAAACTCACCGAGTCAAAGCGTTTCGCTTTGCGGAGGAAGTGTGATGTAGAACAAGTAGCAGAAGCATACATGCTCAAGAGGGATCACCCGAAATTCAAAGGCAACTGAATTTCGGCAACCGGGGCATCGAAGTCGGAATGCCGCGAAACTCACCGAGTCAAAGCGTTTCGCGTTTGCGGAAGAAGTTCTGATGTAGAACAAGTAGCAGAAGCATACATGCTCAAGAGGGATCACCCGAAATTCAAAGGCAACTGAATTTAGGCAAACGGGGCATCGAAGTCGGAATGCCGCGAAACTCACCGAGTCAAAGCGTTTCGCCGTTTGCGGAAGGAAGTGTGATGTAGAACAAGTAGCAGAAGCATACATGCTCAAGAGGGATCACCTGAAATTCAAAGGCAACTGAATTTCGGCAACCGGGGATCGAAGTCGGAATGCCGCGAAACTCACCGAGTCAAAGCGTTTGGCCGTTTGCGGAAGGAAGTGTGATGTAGAACAAGTAGCAGAAGCATACATGCTCAAGAGGGATCCCCGAAATTCAAAGGCAACTGAATTTCGGCAACCGGGGCATCGAAGTCGGAATGCCGCGAAACTCACCGAGTCAAAGCGTTTCGCCGTTTGCGGAAGGAAGTGTGATGTAGAACAAGTAGCAGAAGCATACATGCTCAAGAGGGATCACCCGAAATTCAAAGGCAACTGAATTTCGGCAACCGGGGCATCGAAGTCGGAATGCCGCGAAACTCACCGAGTCAAAGCGTTTCGCCGTTTGCGGAAGGAAGTTGATGTAGAACAAGTAGCAGAAGCATACATGCTCAAGAGGGATCACCCGAAATTCAAAGGCAACTGAATTTCGGCAACCGGGGCATCGAAGTCGGAATGCCGCGAAACTCACCGAGTCAAAGCGTTTCGCCGTTTGCGGAAGAAGAAGTGTGATGTAGAACAAGTAGCAGAAGCATACATGCTCAAGAGGGATCACCCGAAATTCAAAGGCAACTGAATTTCGGCAACGGGGCATCGAAGTCGGAATGCCGCGAAACTCACCGAGTCAAAGCGTTTCGCGTTTGCGGAAGAAGTGTGATGTAGAACAAGTAGCAGAAGCATACATGCTCAAGAGGGATCACCCGAAATTCAAAGGCAACTGAATTTCGGCAACCGGGGCATCGAAGTTGAATGCCGCGAAACTCACCGAGTCAAAGCGTTTCGCGTTTGCGGAAGGAAGTGTGATGTAGAACAAGTAGCAGAAGCATACATGCTCAAGAGGGATCACCCGAAATTCAAAGGCAACTGAATTTCGGCAACCGGGGCATCGAAGTCGGAATGCCGCGAAACTCACCGAGTCAAAGCGTTTCGCTTTTGCGGAAGGAAGTGTGATGTAGAACAAGTAGCAGAAGCATACATGCTCAAGAGGGATCACCCGAAATTCAAAGGCAACTGAATTTCGGCAACGGGGCATCGAAGTCGGAATGCCGCGAAATCTACCGAGTCAAAGCGTTTCGCCGTTTGCGGAGGAAGTGTGATGTAGAACAAGTAGCAGAAGCATACATGCTCAAGAGGGATCACCCGAAATTCAAAGGCAACTGAATTTCGGCAACCGGGACATCGAAGTCGGAATGCCGCGAAACTCACGAGTCAAAGCGTTTCGCGTTTTGCGGAGGAAGTGTGATGTAGAACAAGTAGCAGAAGCATACATGCTCAAGAGGGATCACCCGAAATTCAAAGGCAACTGAATTTCGGCAACCGGGCATCGAAGTCGGAATGCCGCGAAACTCACCGAGTCAAAGCGTTTCGCTGTTTGCGGAAGGAAGTGTGATGTAGAACAAGTAGCAGAAGCATACATGCTCAAGAGGGATCACCGAAATTCAAAGGCAACTGAATTTCGGCAAAA
>CM055348.1:25424480-25428694 GCA_029228515.1 Populus alba x Populus x berolinensis | reverse complement strand
CGAGATCCCCGCGTTCCCCGCGGCTTGTTGCTTGTCCCTTCGAGATCCTTCGCGTCCCCCAGCGGGCCGTGTTGCTTGTCCCTTCGAGATCCTTTCGCGTCCAGCGGTGGCGGGCATCGATCTCTCTAGGGTGTTTCCACACTTGCCCTCGTGGCCGGAGTGGTTCGCTCGTCGGGATTGTTGTCGCGTGTACGCAGAGTCGCATGAGTCGGTTAATTGGGCTGTCCGTGTCCGGCAGGCTCCGTGAGGCTTGTGGCCACCGAACTGTCGGCCACCTGCTGCCCCCATCCACTCTCAGCCCCATGCCCTTGGGTGCCTTGCGGCGTAAGGCGGGGTTCCTGTGCTGCGTACCCACTCTCGGTGTGAATTTGAATTGTGAAGCACTGGTCCCTCGTCACGGTCCGCGCGCCTCCCCGGGTGGGCTTATGCGGGGCGAACCTAGCACAGCGGCGCCCGTGTTCCAGTGGCGAGGCGGAAATCCCTCGGCCGAACTGGGCCACGCGCGGTTCCGCTCAGAGTGCTTTTCGGATCGCGGAATGCGATCGCCGGCGCGGGGGCCTCCGCCCCTGCGACCGTCCCGTTCAGAGCCGACTCTACGCTCAGAATAAGAACGAACTTCCTCAGCCCGTACTCGGCCCCTGCGTGCCTCATCGGCGTCCGGGGATCCGTGCGGGTCGTGGTGTCGCCAAGGTATGCATACCACGTGGTTGATCAGGCCAGTAGGTCCATATAGCTTGTCTCCTAGATTAAAGTAAGCCATGCATGTTGTAATGTAAAGAACTATAATTTCAGCACTGTGAAACTGCGAATGGCTCATTAAATCATGATTAATAGTTTTGTTTGATGGTATTTTGCATACATCGGATAACCGTAAGTAATTCTAGAGCTCAATACGTGCAACAAACCCCATGACTTCTGGAAATGTCAGACGCATTTATTAGATAAAAAGGTCGACAGGCGGCGCCTACCGGAGCCCGTTGCTCTGATTGATTCATGATAACTCGACGAGCTGATCGCACGGCCATCGTGCTGGCGACAGCATCATTCAAATTTTCTGCCGCTAATTTGCACAACTTTTCAGATGGTAGGTGGGGGGGGGGGGGGGAGGCAGGGGGGGGGGGATAGAGGCCTACCAATTGGTGGTGACTGGTGACAGGAAGAAATTAGAGGTTCGATTCTCAGGAGAGGGAGCCTGATTTTTGAAGAGAAACGGCTTACCACATCCAAGGAATGGCAGCAGGCGCGTCAAATGTTACCCAATCCTGACACGGGAGAGTGAGTGAACATAAATAACAATCCCTGGGGTGTCTTCGCGCTCCTCCTGGTCGAGGCGTAAGTGGAATGAGTACAATCTAAATCCCTTAACAAGGATTCCATATGGAGGGCATACATCTGGTGCCAACAGCCGCGGTAATTCCAGTCTCCTAATAAGCGTATATTTAAGTTAGTTGCAGTTAAAAAGCTCTCGTAGTTGGACTTTGGGTTGGGTCGGCCGGTCACTTCTCAGGTGTGGCACGCTTGTCGCCATTCCGCCCATTTCTACCATGGCGATGCGCTCAAGACTGGTCCTTAACTGGCCTGGTACGTGCCTCCGGTGCTGTTACTCTGAAGAATTTAGAGTGCGCAAAGCATGCGACGATCGGGATACAGACATGGGCTAACATCATAGGATTTCGATCCTAGTGTGTTGGCCATCGGGATCGGAGTAATGATTAACAGGGACAGTCGAGGGCATTCGTAGTTCAGTAGTCATGTTGAAATTCTTGGAGTTATGACAGACGAGCTAATGCGAAAGACATGGCCATGGATGTTTTAACATTAATCAATACTGAAAGTTGGGGGCTCGTAGACAAAAAATAATAAATAATTAGATCAGATACCGTCCTAGTCTTCAACCAGAAAATCGATGCCCGACAAGATAGATTGGCGTTTCGGTTGGATTCTAGGACTCCGCCAGCACCTTATAAATGCAATAAAAAACAAAAGGATTTGGGTTCTGTGGGAGTATTTCGCAAGGCTGCAACTTAAAGGAATTGACGAGAAGGGCACACAAATACCATGTGAATGGACGCGCTTGCGGGTCTAATTTGACTCGAACACGGGAAATCTTACCAGGGTATCCAGACATTAGTATAAGAGATTATGACAGACGGAGAGCTCTTTCTTGATTCGATGAGTGGTGGTGCATGGCCGTATTCTAAGTTGGTGGAGTGACGATTTGTTCGTGGTTAAGTCCGTTAACGAACGATACCTCAGCTCCGTGCTAACTAGCTATGCGGAGGTGACTCCTCCGCGGCCCAGCTTCTATAGAGGGACTAGAGCCTTCCAGCCTAAGGAAGTTTGAGGCAATAACTGTGCTGTGATGGCCGTAGATGGATCTGGGCCGCACCCGCAATAGCACTGATGTATACAACGAGTCTATATCCTTGGCCGACAGGCCCGTGGTAATTTCTATGAAAGTTCATAAGTAGTGATGGGGATAGATCTCATTGGCAATTGTAGGTATTCAACGAGGAATTCCTAGTAACTCCGAGTCATCAGCTCGCGATTGACCTAACGTCCCTGCCACTTATATACACACCGCCCGTACGCTCGCTACATGATTGAATTAGGTCCGGTGAAACGTGTTCTGGGGAAGGGGGGGGGGGGGGGGGGGGGGGGGGGGGGGAATGGGGGGGGGGGGGGGGGGGGTGGGGGGTGGGGGGGAAGTGTGGGAGGGGTGGCGGAGGGGGGGGGGGGGGGTGGGGGGGGAGGGGGGGGGGGGTGATCGCCGACAGCGGGTCCAGCGATTATAACGCAGGGAGCATTGATTCCCACTGAACGTATATCATCTATATATCTGTATATGTCGTAACAAGGTGTTCTCGTAGGTGATCCTGCGTAAGGATCATTGGCAAATCTTGCCTAACAGAACGAACCGCGAACACCTGGCATGACAAGCTGGGCTCGGGGGGCACCCGCCTCTCGTGTCCTCACGCGAGCCGTGGAGGGACGCGTCTGCGCCCTGAACGCGACCCCCCATCGCAAACGAACCCCGGCGCAAGAAGCGCCAAGGATAAAAAAAATGAGTACTAGGAGCGCGCCCCCGTAGCCTCGGCGTCGGCAGCGCGCTTTCATAGGGAAAGGTGAATATTCATATACGACTCGCTCAACGGATATCTCGGCTCTCGCATCGATGAAGAACGTAGCGAAATGCGATACTTGGTGTGAATTGCAGAATCCCGTGAACCATCGGATCTTTGAACGTCAAGTTGCGCCCGAGGCCTCCTGGTCTAGGCAACGTCTGCCTGGATGTCATCCATCGTCGCCCCCTCTCCCCAATCGGCTCGCGTAGGGCGGGGGCGGATACTTAGCTCACCTGCAATGCAAATCCCGCTCGCGGTTGGACCAAAATCGAGTGCCTCGGCGACGTACAAGCACACTGACAGACTGGTGGTTGAGAGACTTCCTCGGACACGGTCGTGCGCGCGCCTGTAGCCCCCGGGATGCGCTGGACCCTCTCATCTAAATTCTAGAGATGCTTCCGTTGCGAGACTCCAATCAGGCGGGACTACCCGCTGAGATGTTAAGCATAATCAAAATAAGCGGAGGAAAAGAAACTTACAAGGATTCCCCTGATGTAACGGCGAGCGAACCGGGAAATTCCCATGTCTTGAAAATCTGACGCCATGCAGCGTCCGAATTGCTAATCTGGAGAAGCGTCTTTCAGCGGCGAACCAACCCTAGTCCCCTGGAAAGGGGCTCCAAGAGGTTGAGAGCCCCGTCGTGGCTGGACCCTGCGCACACGAGGAGGCGCTGTCTTGCGAGTACGAGTTGTTTGAGATATCGCAGCTCCAATCGGGCGGTAAATATCCGTCCAAGGCTAAATACGGGCAAGAGAAACCTGATGAGCAAACATGTACCGCAAGGGAATAAGTATGAAAAGGAATTTGAAAATGAGAGTCAAAGGAGTGCTTGAAATTGTCGGGAGGGAATGTGGAATGGGACCGGCGATGCGTCCCGGTCGGATGTGGAACGGTTACGGCCGGCTCCGCCGATCGGCACGGGATGGACCGATGCGGATCGCGGTGGCGGCCAAAAGCACCGGGCCTATGAAACGCCGAGTGGAGACTGCCAGTCGTCCAGCAGATCGTAGGACTGCACCGCGCGCCGTCACCGCGTCCCGACCACCCACAACATGCGCCGATCACGGGCATCGGGCCTGTGGGCTCCTA
>CM055348.1:25416980-25419480 GCA_029228515.1 Populus alba x Populus x berolinensis | reverse complement strand
ATTTTTGCGTATTTCCTTGATTTTTAATGGTAGGAAAATAAAAAAAAATACTTCCCGACCTCGAAAAAATCTGGGAAAATTTATAAAGGTGGATTGGATTTTTGCCAACCTATGTGCAAAATTTCAGCTCAAAATACCAAGAAATGAATTTTTTAGAGGGGGGGTGACAGCTGGGACCTAGTAGTGTCTACCCCTGCCAGAGCTGCAATAACACTTATAGCTCTTTAGGGGGGTGGCCATGGGGCGCGCTGGCTGGCGCCCATAGGCCTGCCGCGGGGGCTGCTGCTACGCTCGGACTAACGTGGGGGGCCTCACGGCCCGAAGTAACGCCGCCATCGATGACCCGTTTTCCGGCCGGCGACGACCCGATTCCGACCACCGCCCTATAAAAATCACACGCGCGCGCGCGCGCGCGCCCGCCCGCGCCCGCGCTGGGCGCTGGGGCGCTGGGGCCTGGGGCGCTGGGGCCTGGGGGCCTGGGGCCTGAGGGCCTGGGGCCCTTGGGGGCCCTTGGGCTCTTGGGCGATTGGGCGCGCGCGCGCGCGCGCGGCAGTGGTTCCCCTGCCGCGCTGCGCAACGGGGGCTGACGCGGGGACAGCCCCTGCTGGCTTGCTATCTTACCCGCGGGGGGGCTGCCTTCGGGCCCTGGCCCCCTGCGCTCTTGCCTGCCCCCCGCGCGGGTGAGGCTAGGCACACGCTGGGGCAGCGGCAGCGATAACAACAGTGGGAAAAATCGGCAGCGCGGTAAATGCCGCTGGAGGCCCGTCGCGGAAAATCGGCAGCGCAGATTTGTTGACGAACACGGGCTGGACGCTGGGCTGGCCAGGCCTGGCAGGAAAATTCGTCTAGGGGTAGGCTCACGGCAACGGGGGCTGACGCGGGGACAGCCCCTGCTGGCTTGCTATCTTGCCCGCGGGGGGGCTGCCTTCGGGCCCGGGGCAGCGGCAGCGATGCCAGCGGTGGGAAATATCGGCAGCGCGGACAGCCCCTGCTGGCTTGCTATCTTGCCCGCGGGGGGGCTGCCTTCGGGCCCGGGGCAGCGGCAGCGATGCCAGCGGTGGGAAATATCGGCAGCGCGGACAGCCCCTGCTGGCTTGCTATCTTGCCCGCGGGGGGGCTGCCTTCGGGCCCGGGGCAGCGGCAGCGATGCCAGCGGTGGGAAATATCGGCAGCGCGGACAGCCCCTGCTGGCTTGCTATCTTGCCCGCGGGGGGGCTGCCTTCGGGCCCGGGGCAGCGGCAGCGATGCCAGCGGTGGGAAATATCGGCAGCGCGGACAGCCCCTGCTGGCTTGCTATCTTGCCCGCGGGGGGGCTGCCTTCGGGCCCGTGGCAGCGGCAGCGATGCCAGCGGTGGGAAATATCGGCAGCGCGGACAGCCCCTGCTGGCTTGCTATCTTGCCCGCGGGGGGGCTGCCTTCGGGCCCGGGGCAGCTGCGCTCTTGCCTGCCCCCCGCGCGGGAGAGGCTAGGCGCTGCTGGGGCCAGCCCGACGTCGCTGGCCGCGCATGCGCGCTGCCGGTTTTCTCGCATCCCGCCAAGAAAACGTCGTGCTTTCCACATGAAACCAATCCAGTAAAATCAGCCATATTTTTGTGAGGCTGCCAGCCAAATTTGGGGTCATTCCGGGCCGGTTCCTATTTTTGCGTATTTCCTTGATTTTTAATGGTAGGAAAATAAAATAAAATACTTCCCGACCTCGAAAAAATCTGGGAAAATTTATAAAGTTGGATTGGATTTTTGCCAGCCTATGTGCAAAATTTCAGCTCAAAATACCAAGAAATGAATTTTTTAGAGGGGGGGTGACAGCTGGGACCTAGTAGTGTCTACCCCTGCCAGAGCTGCAATAACACTTATAGCTCTTTAGGGGGGTGCCCCCTGACTGGCCATGGGGCGCGCTGGCTGGCGCCCATAGGCCTGCCGCGGGGGATTTGTGGGCTGCTGCTATACTCGGACTAACGTGGGGGGCCTCATGGCCCGAAGTAACGCCGCCATCGATGACCCGTTTTCCGGCCGGCGACGACCCGATTCCGGCCACCGTCCCTGTGACCCGCTCCAAGCCGTTGGGCGCGTTGGGGCTGCTTATCCGCGGCTGCGGGCGCGCACGCACTCTGATTTGCCAGCGCTCGTGCCAACCAATAGGCAGCCCCAACGCGCCCAACGGCTTGGCGCGACGTCACGATTCCGGCCACCGTCCCCGGGACCCGCTCCAAGCCGTTGGGCGCGTTGGGGCTGCTTATCCGCGGCGTGGGCGTGGGGCCTTAACAAGCCGCGCTCGTTCCAAGGTGCTGGCAGCCGACGCGCGCCTCTCAGCTTGCCGCGACGTCCCGGTGGCGGTGGCCGGAATCCCTTCCCGTCACCCGCTCCAAGCCGTTGGGCGCGTTGGGGCTGCTTATCCGCGGTCTCGGGCGTGGGGCCTTAACAGGATTCCCCTCGTGCCAAGGTGCTGGCAGCCCCAACGCGCCCAACGGCTTGGCGCTACGTAACGGCGACGTCCCGATTC
>CM055348.1:25384480-25386980 GCA_029228515.1 Populus alba x Populus x berolinensis | reverse complement strand
CAGTGCTGGAATCGGCAGCGCCGACGAAATCGGCGAAGTCGGCAGAATCGGCAGCCGGTGCTGGCGATGAGTCCGGACTGTTTATAGTCCTAGGCGTGACGAAAACGACTGGGGGCCTAGGCACACGCTGGGGCAGGGGCAGCGGCAGCGATGCCAACAGTGGGAAAAATCGGCAGCGCGGATTTGTGCAGCTGGAGGCCCGTCGGGGAAAATCGGCAGCGCAGATTTGGTGACGAACACGGGCTGGACGCTGGGCTGTCCAGGCCAGGCAGGAAAATTCGTCGAGGGGACGCGCTGACGAAACAGGGGCTGTTCAGACACAGCAGGCAGTGTTGGAATCGGCAGCGCGGACGAACGAGGGGCTGTTCAGACAAATCGGCAACGTCGGAAAAATCGGCAGCGCGGATTTGTGCAGCTGGAGGCCCTATCAGCTGGCTGCCCGCAACGAGTCATTCAATTCTCTGCCCTATCAACATAACTCCCGATGTGTTGTTCGCTATCTTGGAAGAAGAGATCTCTTCCTCCCCGCGTCGGCCGGGTGCGATTACCCGGCGGCGTCGTTCAAATCACTGCCCTATCGGCTACAACTGCTGATGGGGGGGATTAGAGGCCTGCCATGGTGGTGAGGGGAGGCCAAGACCGTGAAAGCAAGAGTTTTCCCGGGGCTCCTCCGCTGGCCGCGCATGCGCGCTGCCGGTTTTCCCGCATCCCGCCAAGAAAACGTCGTGCTTTCCACGTGAAACCAATCCAGTAAAATCAGCCATATTTTTGTGAGGCTGCCAGCCGAATTTGGGGTCATTCCGGGCCGGTTCCTATTTTTGCGTATTTCCTTGATTTTCAATGGTAGGAAAATAAAAAAAAATACTTCCCGACCTCGAAAAAATCTGGGAAAATTTATAAAGGTGGATTGGATTTTTGCCAACCTATGTGCAAAATTTCAGCTCAAAATACCAAGAAATGAATTTTTTAGAGGGGGGGTGACAGCTGGGACCTAGTAGTGTCTACCCCTGCCAGAGCTGCAATAACACTTATAGCTCTTTAGGGGGGTGGCCATGGGGCGCGCTGGCTGGCGCCCATAGGCCTGCCGCGGGGGCTGCTGCTACGCTCGGACTAACGTGGGGGGCCTCACGGCCCGAAGTAACGCCGCCATCGATGACCCGTTTTCCGGCCGGCGACGACCCGATTCCGACCACCGCCCTATAAAAATCACACGCGCGCGCGCGCGCGCGCCCCGCGCCCGCGCCCGCGCTGGGCGCTGGGGCGCTGGGGCCTGGGGCGCTGGGGCCTGGGGCCTGGGGCCTGAGGGCCTGGGGCCCTTGGGGGCCCTTGGGCTCTTGGGCGATTGGGCGCGCGCGCGCGCGGCAGTGGTTCCCCTGCCGCGCTGCGCAACGGGGGCTGACGCGGGGACAGCCCCTGCTGCCTTGCTATCTTACCCGCGGGGGGGCTGCCTTCGGGCCCTGGCCCCCTGCGCTCTTGCCTGCCCCCCGCGCGGGAGAGGCTAGGCACACGCTGGGCAGCGGCAGCGATAACAACAGTGGGAAAAATCGGCAGCGCGGTAAATGCCGCTGGAGGCCCGTCGCGGAAAATCGGCAGCGCAGATTTGTTGACGAACACGGGCTGGACGCTGGGCTGGCCAGGCCTGGCAGGAAAATTCGTCTAGGGGTAGCTCACGGCAACGGGGGCTGACGCGGGGACAGCCCCTGCTGGCTTGCTATCTTGCCCGCGGGGGGGCTGCCTTCGGGCCCGGGGCAGCGGCAGCGATGCCAGCGGTGGGAAATATCGGCAGCGCGGACAGCCCCTGCTGGCTTGCTATCTTGCCCGCGGGGGGGCTGCCTTCGGGCCCGGGGCAGCGGCAGCGATGCCAGCGGTGGGAAATATCGGCAGCGCGGACAGCCCCTGCTGGCTTGCTATCTTGCCCGCGGGGGGGCTGCCTTCGGGCCCGGGGCAGCGGCAGCGATGCCAGCGGTGGGAAATATCGGCAGCGCGGACAGCCCCTGCTGGCTTGCTATCTTGCCCGCGGGGGGGCTGCCTTCGGGCCCGGGGCAGCGGCAGCGATGCCAGCGGTGGGAAATATCGGCAGCGCGGACAGCCCCTGCTGGCTTGCTATCTTGCCCGCGGGGGGGCTGCCTTCGGGCCCGGGGCAGCGGCAGCGATGCCAGCGGTGGGAAATATCGGCAGCGCGGACAGCCCCTGCTGGCTTGCTATCTTGCCCGCGGGGGGGCTGCCTTCGGGCCCGGGGCAGCGGCAGCGATGCCAGCGGTGGGAAATATCGGCAGCGCGGACAGCCCCTGCTGGCTTGCTATCTTGCCCGCGGGGGGGCTGCCTTCGGGCCCGGGGCAGCGGCAGCGATGCCAGCGGTGGGAAATATCGGCAGCGCGGACAGCCCCTGCTGGCTTGCTATCTTGCCCGCGGGGGGGCTGCCTTCGGGCCCGTGGCAGCGGCAGCGATGCCAGCGGTGGGAAATATCGGCAGCGCGGACAGCCCCTGCTGGCTTGCTATC
>CM055348.1:25369480-25374480 GCA_029228515.1 Populus alba x Populus x berolinensis | reverse complement strand
GCAAAGTCGGCAGAATCGGCAGCCGGTGCTGGCGATGAGTCTGGACTGTTTATAGTCCTAGGCGTGACGAAAAAGACTGGGGGCCTAGGCACGCGCTGGGGCAGCGGCAGCGATGCCCACAGCGGGAAAAATCGGCAGCGCAGATTTTTTGACGAACATGGGCTGGACGCTGGGCTGTCCAGGCCAGGCAGGAAAATTCGTCAAGGGGATGCGCTGACGAAGCAGGGGCTGTTCAGACACAGCGGGCAGTGCTGGAATCGGCAGCGCCGACGAAATCGGCGAAGTCGGCAGAATCGGCAGCCGGTGCTGGCGATGAGTCCGGACTGTTTATAGTCCTAGGCGTGACGAAAACGACTGGGGGCCTAGGCACACGCTGGGGCAGGGGCAGCGGCAGCGATGCCAACAGTGGGAAAAATCGGCAGCGCGGATTTGTGCAGCTGGAGGCCCGTCGGGGAAAATCGGCAGCGCAGATTTGGTGACGAACACGGGCTGGACGCTGGGCTGTCCAGGCCAGGCAGGAAAATTCGTCGAGGGGACGCGCTGACGAAACAGGGGCTGTTCAGACACAGCAGGCAGTGTTGGAATCGGCAGCGCGGACGAACGAGGGGCTGTTCAGACAAATCGGCAACGTCGGAAAAATCGGCAGCGCGGATTTGTGCAGCTGGAGGCCCTATCAGCTGGCTGCCCGCAACGAGTCATTCAATTCTCTGCCCTATCAACATAACTCCCGATGTGTTGTTCGCTATCTTGGAAGAAGAGATCTCTTCCTCCCCGCGTCGGCCGGGTGCGATTACCCGGCGGCGTCGTTCAAATCACTGCCCTATCGGCTACAACTGCTGATGGGGGGGATTAGAGGCCTGCCATGGTGGTGAGGGGAGGCCAAGACCGTGAAAGCAAGAGTTTTCCCGGGGCTCCTCCGCTGGCCGCGCATGCGCGCTGCCGGTTTTCCCGCATCCCGCCAAGAAAACGTCGTGCTTTCCACGTGAAACCAATCCAGTAAAATCAGCCATATTTTTGTGAGGCTGCCAGCCGAATTTGGGGTCATTCCGGGCCGGTTCCTATTTTTGCGTATTTCCTTGATTTTCAATGGTAGGAAAATAAAAAAAAATACTTCCCGACCTCGAAAAAATCTGGGAAAATTTATAAAGGTGGATTGGATTTTTGCCAACCTATGTGCAAAATTTCAGCTCAAAATACCAAGAAATGAATTTTTTAGAGGGGGGGTGACAGCTGGGACCTAGTAGTGTCTACCCCTGCCAGAGCTGCAATAACACTTATAGCTCTTTAGGGGGGTGGCCATGGGGCGCGCTGGCTGGCGCCCATAGGCCTGCCGCGGGGGCTGCTGCTACGCTCGGACTAACGTGGGGGGCCTCACGGCCCGAAGTAACGCCGCCATCGATGACCCGTTTTCCGGCCGGCGACGACCCGATTCCGACCACCGCCCTATAAAAATCACACGCGCGCGCGCGCGCGCGCCCGCCCGCGCCCGCGCTGGGCGCTGGGGCTGGGGCGCTGGGGCCTGGGGCGCTGGGCCTGGGGGCCTGGGGCCTGAGGGCCTGGGGCCCTTGGGGGCCCTTGGGCTCTTGGGCGATTGGGCGCGCGCGCGCGCGGCAGTGGTTCCCCTGCCGCGCTGCGCAACGGGGGCTGACGCGGGGACAGCCCCTGCTGCCTTGCTATCTTACCCGCGGGGGGGCTGCCTTCGGGCCCTGGCCCCCTGCGCTCTTGCCTGCCCCCCGCGCGGGTGAGGCTAGGCACACGCTGGGGCAGCGGCAGCGATAACAACAGTGGGAAAAATCGGCAGCGCGGTAAATGCCGCTGGAGGCCCGTCGCGGAAAATCGGCAGCGCAGATTTGTTGACGAACACGGGCTGGACGCTGGGCTGGCAGGAAAATTCGTCTAGGGGGTAGGCTCACGGCAACGGGGGCTGACGCGGGGACAGCCCCTGCTGGCTTGCTATCTTGCCCGCGGGGGGGCTGCCGTCGGGCCCGGGGCAGCGGCAGCGATGCCAGCGGTGGGAAATATCGGCAGCGCGGACAGCCCCTGCTGGCTTGCTATCTTGCCCGCGGGGGGGCTGCCTTCGGGCCCGGGGCAGCGGCAGCGATGCCAGCGGTGGGAAATATCGGCAGCGCGGACAGCCCCTGCTGGCTTGCTATCTTGCCCGCGGGGGGGCTGCCTTCGGGCCCGGGGCAGCGGCAGCGATGCCAGCGGTGGGAAATATCGGCAGCGCGGACAGCCCCTGCTGGCTTGCTATCTTGCCCGCGGGGGGGCTGCCTTCGGGCCCGTGGCAGCGGCAGCGATGCCAGCGGTGGGAAATATCGGCAGCGCGGACAGCCCCTGCTGGCTTGCTATCTTGCCCGCGGGGGGGCTGCCTTCGGGCCCGGGCAGCGGCAGCGATGCCAGCGGTGGGAAATATCGGCAGCGCGGACAGCCCCTGCTGGCTTGCTATCTTGCCCGCGGGGGGGCTGCCTTCGGGCCCGGGGCAGCGGCAGCGATGCCAGCGGTGGGAAATATCGGCAGCGCGGACAGCCCCTGCTGGCTTGCTATCTTGCCCGCGGGGGGGCTGCCTTCGGGCCCGGGGCAGCGGCAGCGATGCCAGCGGTGGGAAATATCGGCAGCGCGGACAGCCCCTGCTGGCTTGCTATCTTGCCCGCGGGGGGGCTGCCTTCGGGCCCGTGGCAGCGGCAGCGATGCCAGCGGTGGGAAATATCGGCAGCGCGGACAGCCCCTGCTGGCTTGCTATCTTGCCCGCGGGGGGGCTGCCTTCGGGCCCGGGGCAGCGGCAGCGATGCCAGCGGTGGGAAATATCGGCAGCGCGGACAGCCCCTGCTGGCTTGCTATCTTGCCCGCGGGGGGGCTGCCTTCGGGCCCGTGGCAGCGGCAGCGATGCCAGCGGTGGGAAATATCGGCAGCGCGGACAGCCCCTGCTGGCTTGCTATCTTGCCCGCGGGGGGGCTGCCTTCGGGCCCGGGGCAGCGGCAGCGATGCCAGCGGTGGGAAATATCGGCAGCGCGGACAGCCCCTGCTGGCTTGCTATCTTGCCCGCGGGGGGGCTGCCTTCGGGCCCGTGGCAGCGGCAGCGATGCCAGCGGTGGGAAATATCGGCAGCGCGGACAGCCCCTGCTGGCTTGCTATCTTGCCCGCGGGGGGGCTGCCTTCGGGCCCGGGGCAGCGGCAGCGATGCCAGCGGTGGGAAATATCGGCAGCGCGGACAGCCCCTGCTGGCTTGCTATCTTGCCCGCGGGGGGGCTGCCTTCGGGCCCGTGGCAGCGGCAGCGATGCCAGCGGTGGGAAATATCGGCAGCGCGGACAGCCCCTGCTGGCTTGCTATCTTGCCCGCGGGGGGGCTGCCTTCGGGCCCGTGGCAGCGGCAGCGATGCCAGCGGTGGGAAATATCGGCAGCGCGGACAGCCCCTGCTGGCTTGCTATCTTGCCCGGGGGGGCTGCCTTCGGGCCCGTGGCAGCGGCAGCGATGCCAGCGGTGGGAAATATCGGCAGCGCGGACAGCCCCTGCTGGCTTGCTATCTTGCCCGCGGGGGGCTGCCTTCGGGCCCGTGGCAGCGGCAGCGATGCCAGCGGTGGGAAATATCGGCAGCGCGGACAGCCCCTGCTGGCTTGCTATCTTGCCCGCGGGGGGGCTGCCTTCGGGCCCGTGGCAGCGGCAGCGATGCCAGCGGTGGGAAATATCGGCAGCGCGGACAGCCCCTGCTGGCTTGCTATCTTGCCCGCGGGGGGCTGCCTTCGGGCCCGGGGCAGCGGCAGCGATGCCAGCGGTGGGAAATATCGGCAGCGCGGACAGCCCCTGCTGGCTTGCTATCTTGCCCGCGGGGGGGCTGCCTTCGGGCCCGTGGCAGCGGCAGCGATGCCAGCGGTGGGAAATATCGGCAGCGCGGACAGCCCCTGCTGGCTTGCTATCTTGCCCGCGGGGGGGCTGCCTTCGGGCCCGGGGCAGCGGCAGCGATGCCAGCGGTGGGAAATATCGGCAGCGCGGACAGCCCCTGCTGGCTTGCTATCTTGCCCGCGGGGGGGCTGCCTTCGGGCCCGTGGCAGCGGCAGCGATGCCAGCGGTGGGAAATATCGGCAGCGCGGACAGCCCCTGCTGGCTTGCTATCTTGCCCGCGGGGGGGCTGCCTTCGGGCCCGGGGCAGCTGCGCTCTTGCCTGCCCCCCGCGCGGGAGAGGCTAGGCGCTGCTGGGGCCAGCCCGACGTCGCTGGCCGCGCATGCGCGCTGCCGGTTTTCTCGCATCCCGCCAAGAAAACGTCGTGCGTTCCACATGAAACCAATCCAGTAAAATCAGCCATATTTTTGTGAGGCTGCCAGCCAAATTTGGGGTCATTCCGGGCCGGTTCCTATTTTTGCGTATTTCCTTGATTTTTAATGGTAGGAAAATAAAATAAAATACTTCCCGACCTCGAAAAAATCTGGGAAAATTTATAAAGTTGGATTGGATTTTTGCCAGCCTATGTGCAAAATTTCAGCTCAAAATACCAAGAAATGAATTTTTTAGAGGGGGGGTGACAGCTGGGACCTAGTAGTGTCTACCCCTGCCAGAGCTGCAATAACACTTATAGCTCTTTAGGGGGGTGCCCCCTGACTGGCCATGGGGCGCGCTGGCTGGCGCCCATAGGCCTGCCGCGGGGGATTTGTGGGCTGCTGCTATACTCGGACTAACGTGGGGGGCCTCATGGCCCGAAGTAACGCCGCCATCGATGACCCGTTTTCCGGCCGGCGACGACCCGATTCCGGCCACCGTCCCTGTGACCCGCTCCAAGCCGTTGGGCGCGTTGGGGCTGCTTATCCGCGGCTGCGGGCGCGCACGCACTCTGATTTGCCAGCGCTCGTGCCAACCAATAGGCAGCCCCAACGCGCCCAACGGCTTGGCGCGACGTCACGATTCCGGCCACCGTCCCCGGGACCCGCTCCAAGCCGTTGGGCGCGTTGGGGCTGCTTATCCGCGGCGTGGGCGTGGGGCCTTAACAAGCCGCGCTCGTTCCAAGGTGCT
>CM055348.1:25354480-25359480 GCA_029228515.1 Populus alba x Populus x berolinensis | reverse complement strand
TTCCGTCTAAGGGGTAGGTCTCACGGCAACGGGGCCTGACGCGGGGACAGAATCCCCTGCTGGCTTGCTATCTTTGCCCGCGGGGGCTTGCCATCGGGCCCGGGGCAGCGGCAGCGATGCCAGCTGTTTGGAAATATCGGCAAAGCGCGGACCGACCCTGCTGGCTTGCAATCTTGCCCGGCGGGGGGGACTGCCTTCCGGGCCCGTGGGCAGCGGCAGCGATGCCAGCGGTGGAAAAATATCGGCAGCGCGGACTGCCACCCCTGCTTCTTGCAATCTTGCCCGCGGGGGGGCTAGCCATCGGCGCCAGGGGCAGCGGCAGCGATGCTAAGCGGTGGGAAAATAGCGGCAGCGCGGACAGCCCCTGCTGGCTTGCTATCTTGCCAGCGGGGGGCTGCTTTGCCTTTCGGGCCCGTGGCAGCGTGCAAGCGATGCTCCCATCGGTGGGAAAATATCGGCAAGCCGCGGTACAGCCCCTGCTGGCTTGCTATCTTGCCCGCGGGGGGCTTCGCCTTCGGGCCCGTGGCATCCCGCGGCATCGATGCCAGCGGTGGAAAATATCGGCAAAGCGCGGACAGCCCCTGCTGGCATTGCTAACTTGCCCTCAGGGGGGGCTGCCTTCGGGCCCGGGGCAGCTGCGCTCTTGCCTTCCCCCCCCCCGCCCCCCCCCCGCGCGGGAGAGGCTAGCGCTGCTGGGGGCCGACCCGACGTCGGCTGGCCGCGCATGCGCGCTGCCTGGATTCCTCGCAGTACCGCCAAGAAAACGTCGTGCGTTACCACAATGAAAACCAATCCAGTAAAATCATCCATATTTTTGTGAGGCTAGCCAGCCAAATTTGGGGTCAATCCCGGCTTGCCGGTTTCCTATTTTTGCGTATTTCCTTGATTTTTAATGGAAGGCGAAAATAAGAATAAACTAATTCCCGACCTCGAAAAAATCTGTGGAAAACTTTTATAAAGTTGGATTGGATTTTTGCCCGCCTATGTGCAAAATTTCAGCTCACAATACCAAGAAATGAATTTTTGTTAGAGGGGGGGTGACAGCGTGGGACCATAGTAGTGTCTACCCTAGCCAGAGCTTCAATAACATTTATAGCTCTTTAGGGGGGTGCCACCCTGACTGGCCATGGGGGCGCGCTGGCTGGCGCCCATTAGGCCTGCCCGCGGGAGATTTGTGGGCTGCTGCTATACTCGGACTAACGTGGGGGGCCTCATGGCCCCGAAGTAGACGCCGCCATCAGTATGACCAGCGTTTTCCGGCCGGCGACAGACCCGATTCCCGGCCACCGTCCCTGTGACCCGCTCCAAGCCGTTGGGCGCTATGGTGCTGCTTATTACCGCGTCTGCGGGCGCGCACAAAAGTGCACTCTGATTTGCCAGCGCTCCGTATTGCCAACCAATAGGGCAGACCCCAAACGCGCCCAACGGCTTGGCGCGATCGTCACGATTACCGCCAAAAAAAACAAACCGTCCCCGGGACCCGCACCAAAGCCGTTGGGCGCGTTGGGGCTAGCTTATCCGAGGCGTGTGCGTGGGGCCTTAACAAGCCGCGCTCGTTCCAAGGATGCTGGCATCCGACGCCGCGCCTAGTCCAGCTTGCCGCGACGTCCCGGTGGCGGTGGCCGGAATCCCTTCCGGTCACCCACGCATCCAAGCCGTTGGGCGCGTTGGGAGCTGCTTATCCGCGGGTCCTCTGGCGTGGGGTCCTTAACAGGATTCCCCACGTGCCAAGGTGCTGGCAGCCCAAACGCGCCCAACGGCTTGCCGCTACGTTAAACGGCGACGTCCCGATTCCGGCCTACCTCTGGCCCAGTGACCACCTCAAGGCCGTTGGGACGCGTTGGGAGCTGCTTATCCGGCGGATCTCGGGTGTGGGGCCTTAACAGGATTCCCCTCGGTGCCAAGGTGCTGGCAGCCCCAACGTGCCCAACGGCTTGGGCGTGACGTCACGTCAGCGGTGGGCCGCTGCCTGTGCACGCAAGCTGGATGCCTTCCCGACGTGTCTGGTGCGGACCGGCCGAGCTTGGAGATTGCGAGGAGAGCTTTACCGCCGCGTGGGCGTGCTGACTTCAGTTGCGGCGCTCCTTCCAAGAGTGCTGGCTCTCCTCCGCCATCCCCAAGCTAATCCCTGCGCGAATGTGCCCGCTGCCGAGGCCTGGCCTTCGACCTTCGAGCTGAGGCAGATGGCCGCCCGTCCGAATGATTGTCCCCTTTGCTCCCCCCCCGCGGCCTGTCCCTTCCGAGATTCCGCCGCGTCCTCCCCCCGGCTTGTTGCGTGTCCCTTCGGAGATCCCCCGCGTCCCCCGCGGCATGTTGCTTGTCCCTTCGAGATCCTTGCGCGTCCCCCAGCGGCGTGTTGCTTGGCCCTTCGAGATCCTTTCGCGTCCAGGGGTGCGGCCACGATCTCTCTCGGGTGTTTTCCACTTGACCCTCGTGGCCGAGGTTCGCTCGTCGGGATTGTTTGTCAGCGTGTACGCAGATTCGCATGAGTCGGTAATTGGGCTGTCATGTCGAGGCAGGCTCCGTGCTTGTGGCACTCGAACTGTCGGCCTGCTGCCCCCATCACCCTCTAGTCCAAGGCCCTGGTGCCTAGCGGCGAGGCGGGGTTCCAGTGCTGCGTACCCACTTCGGTGGAATTTTGAATGTGAAGCTGTCCCTCTCCCACGCGCGCGCCCGCCCTTTGGGCGCGGGCTGAACCTAGCAGTCTAGCCGCGGCGCCCGTGTTTCAGTCGAGCGGAATCCCGCCGAACTGGCCCACGTGCGGTCGCTCGTGCTTTCGGATGCGGAATGGCGATGCCGGCGCGGGGGCCTCCGCCCCTGCGGACCGTCCCGTTCGAGCCGAATCGTGCACGATAATAACGACTCTTTCCTCGCCCGTCTCGGCCCCATCGTCTCATCGGCGTCGGGGATCGTGCGGGTCGTGGTTTCGCCAAGGAATGCTACCTTGGTTGATCCCTTTGCCAGTAGTCATATGTCTTGTCTCAAAGATTAAGCCATAGCTTGTGTAATGTATGAACTAAATCAGACTGTGAAAACTGCGAATGGCTCATTATTACATCAGTTATAGTTTGTTTGATGGTATTTGGCTTACTGCTATAACCAGAGTAATTTTCTATGAGCTAATACTTGCAACAAACCCCGACTTCTGGAAGGGACGCATTTATTAGATAAAATGTCGACTGCGGGCTTCTAAAAAGGCTTCTGCCCGTTGCTCCTGATGATTCATGATAACTCTACGGATCGCACGGCCACCGTGCCTGGCGACGCTTCATTCAAATTTCTGCCCTATCAACTTTCGATGGTATATAGAGGCCTACCATTGTGGTGACTGGGTTGACGGAGAATTAGGGTATCTATTCCGGAGAGGGAGCCTAGATAAAACGTCTACCACAACCAAGGAAGGCAGCAAGGCGCGCAAATTACCCAATCCAGACACGGGGAGGTAGTGACAATAAATAAACAACACCAGGAGCTCTTCGAGTCAGGTAATTGGGAATGATTAACAATCTAAATCCCTTAACGAGGATCCATTGGAGTGCAAGAACAGGTGCCAAGCAGCCGCGGTAATACCAGCTCCTATAGCGTTATTTTTAAGTTGTTGCAGTTAAAAAGCTCGTAGTTGGACCTTTGGTTGGGTCGACCGGTCCGCCTCAGGTGTGCACCGGTCTGCCGTCTACCCCATCTACCGGCGATGCGCATCCTGGCCTTAACTGGCCGGTACGTGCCTCCAGGTGCTGTTACATTGAAGAAAAATTAGAGTGCTCAAAGCAAGCCTACCGCACTTGAAACATTAGCATGGGGATAACATCATATGATTTGTCGCTCCTATTGTGTTGGCCTTCGGGATCGGAGTAATGATAAACAGGAACAGTCGGGGCGATTCGTATTTCATAGTCAGAGGTGAAATTCTTGGATTATATTAAAGACGAACAACTGCGAAAGCATTTGCCAAGGATGTTTTTCATTAATCACGAACGAAAGTTGGAGGCGTCGAGAGAATGAACGATCAGATACCGTCCTAGTCTCAACCATAAACGATGCCGAGACCAGGGATTGGCGGATGTTGGCTTCTAGGACTCCGCCATCACCTTATTAGAAATCAAAGTTTTTTGGGTTCTGGGGGGCGTATGGTCGCAAGGCTGAAACCTTAAAGGAATTGACGGAAGGCCACCACCAGGAGTGGAGCCTGCGGCTTAATTATGACTCAACACGGGGAAACATACCAGGTCCAGACATAGTAAAGATTGACAGACTGAGAGCTCTTTCTTTATTCTCTGTGTTGTGGTGCATGGCCGTTCTATAGTTGGTGGAAGCGATTTGTCTGGTTAATTCCGTTAACCGCACGAGACCTCAACCTGCTAACTAGCTATGCGGAGTTGACCCTCCGTAGGGGGAGTCGGCCAGCTTCTTAGAGGGAACAATGGCCTTCCAGGCCAAGGAAGATTGAGGCAATAACAGGTCTGTGGATGCCCTTAGATGTTCTGGGCCGCACGCGCGCTACACTGATGTATTCAACGAGTCTATAAGCCTTTGGCCGACAGGCCCGGTTAATATTTGAAATTTCAATCGTGATGGGGATATATCATTGCAATTGTTGGTCATCAACGAGGAATTCCTCTAAGCGCGAGTCATCACTTCGGCGTTGACTACGTCCATAGCCCTTTGTACACACCGCCCCCGTCGCTCCTACCGATTGAATGGTCCGGTGAAGTGTTCGGAACGCGGCGACGTGGGCGGTATCTCCGCCGGCGACGTCGGCGAGAAGTCCACAGAACCTTATCATTTAGAGGAAGGAGAAGTCGTAACAAGGTTTCCGTAGGTGAAACCTGCGGAAGGATCATTTGTCGAAACCTGCCTAGCCAGAACGACCCGCGAGACCCGTGGCATGACAAGCCGGGCTCGGGGGGCACCCGCCCCTCGCGTCCTCGCGGGCCGTGGAGGGACCGCGCCTGCGCCCTGCGCGTCCTTCGCAAACGAACCCTGGCGCGAGAAAGCTCCAA
>CM055348.1:25304342-25333398 GCA_029228515.1 Populus alba x Populus x berolinensis | reverse complement strand
CCGGTTGCCGAAATTCAGTTGCCTTTGAATTTCGGGTGATCCCTCTTGACCATATATGCTTCTGCTACCTTGTTCTACATCAGTATTCCTTCCATAACGGGGAGAAACACTTTGCATCGGTGAGTTTCGCGGACAAATTCCGGTACTTCCTTGCCCCCGGTTGCCGAAATTCAGTTGCCTTTGAATTTCGGGTGATCCTCTCTGAGCATGTATGCTTCTGCTACATATTCTACATCAGACATCCTTCCGGAAAAGGCGAAACGCTTATTGCCTCGGTGAGTTTCGCGGCATTCCGACTTCGATGAAGGTTGCCGAAATTCAGTTGCCTTTGAATTTCGTGTGATCCCTCTGGAGCTTGTATGCTCTTGCTACTTGTTCTAACATCAGACTTCCTTACGCAAACGGTGAATTTGAACAGCATATGTCTCGGTGAGTTTCGCGGCTTTCCGACTTCGAATCCCGGGTGCTGTATTTCATTTGCCTTTGAATTTCGGGTGATCCCTCTTGAGCATGTATGCTTCGGCTACTTGTTCTACATCAGTTCCTTCCGCAAACGGCGAAACGCTTTGACTCGATGAGTTTCGCGGCATTAAGTATTCGATGCCACCGAGATGCCGAAATTCAAATTGCCTTTGAATTTTCGGGTGATCCCTCTTGAGAAATGTATGCTTCTGCTACTTTTTCTACATCAGACTTCCTTCCGGAAACGGCGAAACGACTATGGCTCGATGAGGTTCGCGGCATTCCGACTTCGATTGCCCGGTTGCCGATATTCAAATGCCTTTGAATTTCGGTGTGATCCCTCTTGAGCATGTATGATTCTGCTAATTGTTCTACATCACAGTTCCTTCCGCAATAGGGAAACGCTTTGACTCGGTTAGTTTCGCGGCATTACGACTTCGATGCAGGTTGCCGAAATTCAGTTGCCTTTGAATTTAGGGGTGATCACCTCTTGAGCTTGTATGGTAGTGCTACTTGTTTCTACATCAGACACTTTCGGAAACGGCGAAAACGCTTTGCATCGGTGATTTTTGCTGAACTTCGAGTTCGAAGCCCAGGTTGCCGAAATTCAGTTGCCTTTGAATTTCGGGTGATCCCTATGGAGCATGTATGCTTCTGCTACTTTTTCTACATCAGACTTCCTTCCGCAAACGGCGAAACGATTTTCTTGGTGTGATTTCGCGGCATTCCGACTTCGACTTGCCCCGGTTGCCCAAATTCAATTGCCCTTTGAATTTGGGGTGATCCCTCTTGAGCATGTATGCTTGGCTACTTGTTCTAAATCGACTTCTTCCGCAAACGGCGAAAAAGCTTTGACTCGGTGAGTTTCGGCGGCATTTGAGACATCGATGCCACGGTTGCCGAAATTCAGTTGCCTTTGAATTTCGGTTTGATCCCTCTTGAGCATATATGCTTCTGCTAATTGTTTTACATCTGACTTCCTTCCACAACGGGGAAACGCTTTGACTCTGTGAGTTTCGCGAAATTAGACTACGATGCCCGGTTGCCGAAATTCAGTTGCCTTTGAATTTAGGGTTGATCCCTCTTGGTGCATGTATGCTTCTGCTACTTTTTCTTACATCAGAATTCCTTCCGCAAACGGCGAAACGCTTTGCCTTTTGTGAGTTTCGCGGCATTTCAGACTTCGATGCCCGGTTGCCGAAAAAGTTGCCTTTGAATTTTCGGATGTGATCCCTCTTGAGCATGTATGATTGTGCTACTTGTGTACATTCAGACTTTCCTTCCGCAATGCGAAACGCTTTGCATCGGTGAGTTTCGTGGCATTCCGAATTCGATGAACAGGTTGTCGAAACTTCACATTGCCTTTGAATTTCGAGAGATTCCTCTTGAGCATGTATGATGTGCTACTTGTTCTACATCAGAATTCCTTTCGCAAACGGCGCTAAAAGCTTTGACTCGGTGAGTTTTGCGGCATTCCGACATCGATGCCAGGTTGCTGAAATTCAGTTGCCCTTTGAATTTCGGGTGATTCCTCTTGACCAATATGCTTCTGCTAATTGTTCTACATCGACTTCCTTCACAAACGAGGAAACGCTTTGCCTCGGTGAGTTTCGCGACATTCCGACTTCGATGCCCCGGTTGCCGAAATTCAGTTGCCTTTGAATTTCGGGTGATATCTTGAGTTGTATGCTTATGCTACTTGTTCTACATCACAAATTCTTCCGTAAACGGTGAAAAGCTTTGCCTCGGTGAGTTTGCTGCAATTCCGGATTCGATGCCCCGTTGCCGAAATTCAGTTGCCTTTGAATTTCTGGTGATCCCTTCGAGCCCCGGTTGCCGAAATTCAGTTGCCTTTGAATTTCGGGTTGAATCCCTCTTGAGCATGTATGCTTCTGCTAATTTTTTTACAAAGACTTCGTTCCGCAAACGGCGAAACGCTTTTTTTTTTTATGTGAGTTTCGCGGCATTCCGACTACGATGCCCCGGTTGCCGAAATTCAGTATGCCTTTGAATTTAGGGTAGATCCCTCTTGCGCGCATTTATGCTTCTGCAACTTGTTCTACATAAATATTCCTTCCGCAAACGGTGAAACGCTTTGCCGCGATGAGTTTCGCGGCATTTCGACTTCGATGCCCTGGTTGCCGATATTCATTTTTGCCTTAGATTTTCGGGTGATCCCTCTTGTGAATGTATGCTTCTGCTACTTGTTCTACATCAGAATTCCTTCCGCAAACGGCGAATCGGCTTTGCATCGGTGAGTTCTGCGGCTTTCCGACTTCGAAGCCCCGGTTGACGAAATTCAGTTGCCTTTGAATTTCGGGTGATCCCTCTTGAGTGATGTTTGCTTCTGCTACTTGTTCTACATCAGAAACTATCGGCAAACGGCGAAACGCTTTGCCTTGGTGAGTTTTGCGGCATTGAGGACTTCGATGCAGGTTGCCGAAATTCAGTTGCCTTTGAATTTCGGGTGATCCCTTTGGAGCATGTATGCTGGGGGGGGGAGGGGGGGGGGGGATGATGCTACTGTTTTCTACATCAGACTTCCTTCCGCAAACGGCGAAATCGATATTGACTTGGTGAGTTTCGCGGCATTCGGACTTCGATGCCCCGGTTGCCGAAATTCAGTTGCCTTTGAATTTACGGGTGATCCCTCTTGAGCATGTATGCTTGTGCTACTTGTTCTTACATCAGGACCTTCTTCAGCAATCGGCGAAAACGCTTTGACTCGGTGAGTTTCGCGGCATTTGGACATCGATGCCAGGTTTGCCGAAATTCAGTTGCCTTTGAATTTCGGGTGATCCCTCTTGACCATATATGCTTCTGATACTTGTTATACATCAGACTTCCTTCCACAAACGGTGAAACGCTTTGCCTCGGAGAGTTTCGCGGAATTCCGACTTCGATGCCCCGGTTGCCGAAATTCAGTTGCCTTTTGAATTTCGGGTGATCCCTCTTGAGCATGTATGCTCTCATTGCTACTTGTTCTAAAATCAGATTTTCTTCCGCAAACGGCGAAATCTTTGTCTCGGTGAGTTACGCGGCATTCCGACTTTTTTCGGTGCCTCGGTTGACGAAAATTCAGTTGCTCTTTGAATTTCGGAGTGATCCCTATTGGAGCATGTATTCTTGTACTACTTGTTCTACATCAAGACTTCTTCCGCAAGGCGCATCGCTTTGACTCGGTGAGTTTCGCGGCATTCCGGACTTCGATTGCCCCGGTTGCCGAAATTCAGTTTGCGTTTGAATTTAGAGTGATCCCTATTGTGCATGTGTGCTTCTGCTACTTGTTCTACATCGATATTTCCTTCCGCAAACGGCGAAACGCTTTGACTCGGTGAGTTTCGCGGCATTCCGACTTCGATTGCCCCGGTTGCCGAAATTCAGATGCCTTTGAATTTCGGGTGATCCCTCTTGAGCATGTATGCTTCTGCTACTTGTTCTACATCAGACTTCTTCGCAAACGGCGAAACGCTTTGCTCGGTGAGTTTCGCGGATTCCGAATTCGATGCCCGGTTGACGAAATTCAGTTGCTTTGAATTTGGGTGTGATCCCTCTTGAGCATGTATTGCTTCTGCTACTTGTTGTACATCTCACTTCTTCCGCAAACGGCGAAACGCTTTGACTCGGTGAGTTTGCGGCATTTCCGACTTCGATGCCCGGTTACGAAATTCAGTTGCCTTTGAATTTCGGGTGATCCCTCTTGAGCATGTATGCTTCTGCTACTTGTTCTACATCAGACTTCTTCCGCAAACGGCGAACCGCTTTGCCTCGGTGAGTTTCGCGGCATTCCGACTTCGATGCCGGTTGCCGAAATTCAGTTGCCTTTGAATTTCGGGTGATACCTCTTGAGCATGTATGCCTTTGCTACTTGTTCTACATCAGACTTTCTTCCGCAAACGGCGAAACGCTTTGACTCGGTCAGTTTCGCGACATTCGACTTCGATGCTCCGGTTGCCGAAATTCAGTTGCCTTTGAATTCCGGGTGATCCATCTTGAGCATGTATGCTTCTGCTACTTGTTCTACATAAGACTTTCTTCCGCAAACGGCGAAACGCTTTGACTCGGTGAGTTTCGCGGCATTCCGACTTCGATGCCCCGGTTGCCGAAATTCAGTTGCCTTTGAATTTCGGGTGATCCCTCTTGAGCATGTATGCTTCTGCTACTTGTTCTACATAACATTTTCTTCCGCAAACGGCGAAACGCTTTGACTCGGTGAGTTTCGCGGCATTCCGACTTCGATGCCAGGTTGCCGAAATTCAGTTGCCTTTGAATTTCGGGTGATCCCTCTTGAGCATGTATGCTTCTGCTACTTGTTCTACATCAGACTTTCTTCCGCAAATGGCGAAACGCTTTGACTCGGTGAGTTTCGCGGCATTCCGACTTCGATGCCCGGTTGCCGAAATTCAGTTGCTTTGAATTTCGGGTGATCCCTCTTGAGCATGTATGCTTCTGCTACTTGTTCTACATCACACTTCCTTCCCCAAACGGCGAAACGCTTTGACTCGGTGAGTTTCGCGGCATTCCGACTTCGATGCCCGGTTGCCGAAATTCAGTTGCCTTTGAATTTCGGGTGATCCCTCTTGAGCATGTATGTTCTGCTACTTGTTCTACATCAGACTTCTTCCGCTAACGGCGAAACGCTTTGACTCGGTGAGTTTCGCGGCATTCCACTTCGATGCCCGGTTGCCGAAATTCAGTTGGCCTTTGAATTTCGGGTGATCCCTCTTGAGCATGTATGCTTCTGCTACTTGTTTACATCTCACTTTCTTCCGCAAACGGCGAAACGCTTTGACTCGGCGAGTTTTGCGGCATTCCGACTTCGATGCCCGGGTTGTCGAAATTCAGTTGCCTTTGAATTTCGGGTGATCCCTCTTGAGCATGTTTGCTTCTGCTACTTGTTCTACATCAGACTTTCTTCCGCAAAAGGCGAAACGCTTTGACTCGGTGAGTTTCGCGGCATTCCGACTTCGATGCCACGGTTGCGGAAATTCAGCTGCCTTTGAATTTCGGGTGATCACTCTTGAGCATGTATGCTTCTGCTACTTGTTCTACAACAGACTTTCTTCCGCAAACGGCGAAACGCTTTGACACGGTGAGTTTCGCGGCATTCCGACTTCGATGCCCCGGTTGCCGAAATTCAGTTGCCTTTGAATTTCGGGTGATCCCCCTTGAGCATGTATGCTTCTGCTACTTTGTTCTACATAACACTTCTTCCCCCAACGGCGAAACGCTTTGACTCGGTGAGTTTCGCGGCATTCCGACTTCGATGCCCCGGTTGCCGAAATTCAGTTGCCTTTGAATTTCGGGTGATCCCTCTTGAGCATGTATGCTTCTGCTACTTGTTCTACATCACACTTCCTTCCGCAAACAGCGGAACGCTTTGACTCGGGGAGTTTCGCGGCATTCCGACTTCGATGCCTCGGTTGCCGAAATTCAGTTGCCTTTGAATTTCGGGTGATCCCTCTTGAGCATGTACGCTTTTGCTACTTGGTCTACATCACACTTCCTTCCGCAAACGGCGAAACGCTTTGACTCGGTGAGTTTCACGGCATTACGACTACGATGCCCCGGTTGGCGAAATTCAGTTGCCTTTGAATTTCGAGTGATCCCTCTTGAGCATGTATGCTTCTGCTACTTGTTCTACATCACACTTCCTTCCCCAAAAAGCGAAACGCTTTCACTCGGTGAGTTTCGCGGCATTCCGACTCCGATTCCCGGTTGCCGAAATTCAGTTGCCTTTGAATTTCGGGTGATCCCTCTTGAGCATGTATGCTTCTGCTACTTGTTCTACCTCACACTTCTTCCGCAAACGGCGAAACGCTTTGACTAGGTGAGTTTCGCGTCATTCCGACTTCGATGCCCGGTTGCCGAAAATTCAGTTGCCTTTGAATTTCGGGTGATCCCTCTTGAGCATGTATGCTTCTGCTACTTGTTCTCCATAACACTTCTTCCGCAAACGGCGAAACGCTTTGACTCGGTCAGTTTCGCGGCATTCCGACTTCGATGCCCTGGTTGCCGAAATTCAGTTGCCTTTGAATTTCGGGTGATCGCTATTGAGCATGTATGCTTCTGCTACTTGTTCTACATCACACTTCCTTCCGCAAACGGCGAAACGCTTTGACTCGGTGAGTTTCACGGCATTCCGACTTCGATGCCCGGTTGACGAAATTCAGTTGCCTTTGAATTTAGGGTGATCCCTCTTGAGCATGTATGCTTCTGCTACTTGTTCTACATCATACTTCCTTCCGCAAATGGCGATATAACGCTTTGACTCGTGTGAGTTTCGCGGCATTCCGAATTCGATGACCCGGTTGACCAATAATGTAGTTGCCTTTGACTTTCGGGTGATCCCTCTTGAGCATGTATTGCTTCTGCTAATTGTTCTACATCAGACTTCCTTCCGCAAACGATGAAACGCTTTGTCTCGGTGAGTTTCCTGGGCATTCCAACCTCGATGGACGGGTTGCGAAAATTCAGTTGCACTTTGAATTTCGGGTGATCCCCTCTTGAGCATGTATGCTTCTGGTACTTGTTCTACATCATACTTCATTCCGAAAAGGGCGAAAATGCGTTGACTCGAGGAGTTTCGCGGCATTCCGACCCTCGATGCCCCGGTTGCCGAAATTCAGTTACCTTTGAATTTTCGGGTGATCCCTCTTGAGTCATGTATGTCTTCTGCTACTTGTTGTACATCAGACTTCTTTCGCCAAACGGCGAAACGCTTTGCCTCGTTTGAGTTTCGCGGCATTCCGACTTCGATGCCCCGTTTGATATCGAATATGACAGTTTAGCCTTTGAATTTTCGGGGTGATACCTCTTGTAGCATCTATGCTTCTGCTACTTTGTTCTACATCAGACTTCCTTCCGCAAACGGCGAAACATTTTGCCTCGGTGAGTTTCGCAGCATTCCGACTTCGGATGCCACTGGTTGCAGTCAATGCAGTTGCCTTTGAATTTCTTGGTGTATACCTCATCTGGGCGAATGAGTGCTGTTCCTAGCTGTGTGTCTACAGCAGACTTCCTTCCGCAAATGGCGAAATGCTTTGGCTCGGTGAGTTTCGACGGCATTCCGACCTCGAATGGCCCCGGTTGTCGCAAATGCAGTTGCTTTTGAATTTTGTGTGATCCCTCTTGAGAATGTATGCTTCTGCTACTTGTTCTACATCAGACTTCCTTCCGCAAACGGACGAAACGCTTTGACTCGGTGAGTTTCTAGGCATTCCGAACTCGATGCCCAGGCTTGCCGAAATTCAGTTGCCTTTGAATTTTGGGTGGATCCCTCCTTGAGCATGTATGCTTCTGATACTTGTCTTACATCAGAATTCCTTCCGTCAAACGGCGAAAGGCTTTGCCACGGTGAGTTTCGCGGCATATCCGACTTCGATACCTTGGTTGCCGAAAGATTCTCAGTTGCCTTTGAATTTCGGGTGATCCCTCTTGAGCATGTATGCTTCTGCTACTTGTTCTACATCAGACTTGCTTCCACAAATGGCGAAATGCTTTGACTCGATGAGTTTCGCGGCATTCCGACTTCGATGACCCGGTTGCCGAAATGTAGTTGCCATTTGAATTTCGGGTGTTCCCTCTTGAGCATGTACGCTTCTGCTACTTGTTCTAACATCAGACTCATTCCGCAAATGACGTAATGGTTTACCTCCGGCATGTGTTTCGTGGTTTTACGACCTCGATGCCCGCGGTTGCCCGAAATGCAGATTGCATCTTTGAATTTCGGGTGTTCCCTCTTGAGCATGTATGCTTCTGCTACTTTCGTTCTACATCAGAACTTCCTTCCGCAATGGCGAAACGTTTTGCGCTCGTTGAGTTTCGCGGGCATTCCGACTTCGATGCCCCGGTTGCCGAAATGAAGTTGGCTTTGAAATATCGGGTGAAACCTCGTGAGCATGTATGCTGTCTGCTACTTGTTCTATCATCAGACTTCCTTCTGCAAACAACGAAACGCTTTGCCTCGGCTGAGTTTCGCGGCATTCCGACCTCGACGCCCCGGGTGCTGAAATTCAGTTGCCTTTGAATTTGGTGATCCCTTCTGAGCCCGGTTGCTGAAATTTCGTTGCCTTTGAATTTCGGGTGATCCCTATTGAGCATGTAAGCTTCTGGTACTTGTTCTACATCATACTTCTACCGCAAATGGCGAAATGCTTTGACTCGATAAGTTTCGCGGCATTCCGACTTCGATGTCTCGATTGCCGAAATTCAATTGCCTTTGAATTTCGGGTGATCCCTCTTTAGCATGTATGCTTCTGCTACTTGTTCTACATCAGACTTCTTCCGCAAACAGCGAAACGCTTTGCCACGGTGAGTTTCGCGGCATTCCTACTTCGATGCCCAGGTTGCCGAAATTCAGTTGCCTTTGAATTTGGAGTGATCCCTCTTGAGCATGTATGCTTCCTGCTACTTGTTCTACATGCACACTTCCTTCCGCAATTAGCGAAATTCTTTGATTCGGTGAGTTTCGCGGCATTCCTACTTCGATGCCCAGGTTGCCGAAATTCAGTTGCCTTTGAATTTCGGGTGATCCCTCTTGAGCATGTATGCTTCTGCTACTTGTTCTACATCACACTTCCTTCCGCAAATAGCGAAATTCTTTGACTTGGTGAGTTTCGCTGCATTTCGACTTCGATGCCCCGGTAGCCGAAATTCTGTTGCCTTTGAATTTCGGGAGATCCCTCTTGAGCATGTATGCTTCTGCTACTTGTTCTACATCACACTTCCTTCCTGAAACTGCGAAACTCTTTGACTCAGTGAGTTTCGCGGCATTCCGACTTCGGTTCCCCTGTTGCCGAAATTCAGTTGCCTTTGAATTTCGGGTGATCCCTCTTGAGCATGTATGCTTCTGCGACTTGTTCTACATCACACTTCCTTCCTGAAACAGCGAACGCTTTGACTCGGTGAGTGTTTCGGCATTCCGACTTCGATGCCCCGGTTGCCGAAATTCAGTTGCCTATGAATTTCGGGTGATCCCTCTTGAGCATGTATGCTTCTGCTTCTTGTTCTACATCACACTCACTTCCGCAAACAGCGAAACGCTCTGACACGGTGAGTTTCGCGGCATTCCGACTTCGATGCCCCGGTTGCCGAAATTCAGTTGCCTTTGAATTTCGGGTGATCCCTCTTGAGCATGTATGCTTCTGCTACTTGTTCTACATCACACTTCCTTCCGCAAACGGCGAAACGCTTTGACTCGGTGAGTTTCGCGGCATTCCGACTTCGATGCCCCGGTTGCCGAAATTCAGTTGCCTTTGAATTTCGGGTGATCCCTCTTGAGCATGTATGCTTCTGCTACTTGTTCTACATCACACTTCCTTCCGCAAACAGCGAAACGCTTTGACTCGGTGAGTTTCGCGGCATTCTGACTTCGGTGCCCCGGTTGCCGAAATTCAGTTGCCTTTGAATTTCGGGTGATCCCTCTTGAGCATGTATGCTTCTGCTACTTGTTCTACATCACACTTCCTTCCGCAAACAGCGAAACGCTTTGACTCGGTGAGTTTCGCGGCATTCCGACTTCGATGCCCCGGTTGCCGAAATTCAGTTGCCTTTGAATTTCGGGTGATCCCTCTTGAGCATGTATGCTTCTGCTACTTGTTCTACATCACACTTCCTTCCGCAAACAGCGAAACGCTTTGACTCGGTGAGTTTCGCGGAATTCCGACTTCGGTGCCCCGGTTGCCGAAATTCAGTTGCCTTTGAATTTCGGGTGATCCCTTCTGAGCCCCGGTTGCCGAAATTCAGTTGCCTTTGAATTTCGGGTGATCCCTCTTGAGCATGTATGCTTCTGCTACGTGTTCTACATCACACTTCCTTCCGCAAACAGCGAAACGCTTTGACTCGGTGAGTTTCGCGGCATTCCGACTTCGATGCCCCGGTTGCCGAAATTGAGTTGCCTTTGAATTTCGGGTGATCCCTCTTGAGCATGTATGCTTCTGCTACTTGTTCTACATCACACTTCCTTCCGCAAACAGCGAAACGCTTTGACTCGGTGAGTTTCGCGGCATTCCGACTTCGATGCCCCGGTTGCCGAAATTCAGTTGCCTTTGAATTTCGGGTGATCCCTCTTGAGCATGTATGCTTCTGCTACTTGTTCTACATCACACTTCCTTCCGCAAACGGCGAAACGCTTTGACTCGGTGAGTTTCGCGGCATTCCGACTTCGATGCCCCGGTTGCCGAAATTCAGTTGCCTTTGAATTTCGGGTGATCCCTTTTGAGCATGTATGCTTCTGCTACTTGTTCTACATCACACTTCCTTCCGCAAACGGCGAAACGCTTTGACTCGGTGAGTTTCGCGGCATTCCGACTTCGATGCCCCGGTTGCCGAAATTCAGTTGCCTTTGAATTTCGGGTGATCCCTCTTGAGCATGTATGCTTCTGCTACTTGTTCTACATCACACTTCCTTCCGCAAACGGCGAAACGCTTTGACTCGGTGAGTTTCGCGGCATTCCGACTTCGATGCCCCGGTTGCCGAAATTCAGTTGCCTTTGAATTTCGGGTGATCCCTCTTGAGCATGTATGCTTCTGCTACTTGTTCTACATCACACTTCTTCCGCAAACGGCGAAACGCTTTGACTCGGTGAGTTTCGCGGCATTCCGACTTCGATGCCCGGTTGCCGAAATTCAGTTGCCTTTGAATTTCGGGTGATCCCTCTTGAGCATGTATGCTTCTGCTACTTGTTCTACATCACACTTCCTTCCGCAAACGGCGAAACGCTTTGACTCGGTGAGTTTCGCGGCATTCCGACTTCGATGCCCCGGTTGCCGAAATTCAGTTGCCTTTGAATTTCGGGTGATCCCTCTTGAGCATGTATGCTTCTGCTACTTGTTCTACATCACACTTCTTCCGCAAACGGCGAAACGCTTTGACTCGGTGAGTTTCGCGGCATTCCGACTTCGATGCCCCGGTTGCCGAAATTCAGTTGCCTTTGAATTTCGGGTGATCCCTCTTGAGCATGTATGCTTCTGCTACTTGTTCTACATCACACTTCTTCCGCAAACGGCGAAACGCTTTGACTCGGTGAGTTTCGCGGCATTCCGACTTCGATGCCCCGGTTGCCGAAATTCAGTTGCCTTTGAATTTCGGGTGATCCCTCTTGAGCATGTATGCTTCTGCTACTTGTTCTACATCACACTTCCTTCCGCAAACGGCGAAACGCTTTGACTCGGTGAGTTTCGCGGCATTCCGACTTCGATGCCCCGGTTGCCGAAATTCAGTTGCCTTTGAATTTCGGGTGATCCCTCTTGAGCATGTATGCTTCTGCTACTTGTTCTACATCACACTTCCTTCCGCAAACGGCGAAACGCTTTGACTCGGTGAGTTTCGCGGCATTCCGACTTCGATGCCCCGGTTGCCGAAATTCAGTTGCCTTTGAATTTCGGGTGATCCCTCTTGAGCATGTATGCTTCTGCTACTTGTTCTACATCACACTTCCTTCCGCAAACGGCGAAACGCTTTGACTCGGTGAGTTTCGCGGCATTCCGACTTCGATGCCCCGGTTGCCGAAATTCAGTTGCCTTTGAATTTCGGGTGATCCCTCTTGAGCATGTATGCTTCTGCTACTTGTTCTACATCACACTTCCTTCCGCAAACGGCGAAACGCTTTGACTCGGTGAGTTTCGCGGCATTCCGACTTCGATGCCCCGGTTGCCGAAATTCAGTTGCCTTTGAATTTCGGGTGATCCCTCTTGAGCATGTATGCTTCTGCTACTTGTTCTACATCACACTTCCTTCCGCAAACGGCGAAACGCTTTGACTCGGTGAGTTTCGCGGCATTCCGACTTCGATGCCCCGGTTGCCGAAATTCAGTTGCCTTTGAATTTCGGGTGATCCCTCTTGAGCATGTATGCTTCTGCTACTTGTTCTACATCACACTTCCTTCCGCAAACGGCGAAACGCTTTGACTCGGTGAGTTTCGCGGCATTCCGACTTCGATGCCCCGGTTGCCGAAATTCAGTTGCCTTTGAATTTCGGGTGATCCCTCTTGAGCATGTATGCTTCTGCTACTTGTTCTACATCACACTTCCTTCCGCAAACGGCGAAACGCTTTGACTCGGTGAGTTTCGCGGCATTCCGACTTCGATGCCCCGGTTGCCGAAATTCAGTTGCCTTTGAATTTCGGGTGATCCCTCTTGAGCATGTATGCTTCTGCTACTTGTTCTACATCACACTTCCTTCCGCAAACGGCGAAACGCTTTGACTCGGTGAGTTTCGCGGCATTCCGACTTCGATGCCCCGGTTGCCGAAATTCAGTTGCCTTTGAATTTCGGGTGATCCCTCTTGAGCATGTATGCTTCTGCTACTTGTTCTACATCACACTTCCTTCCGCAAACGGCGAAACGCTTTGACTCGGTGAGTTTCGCGGCATTCCGACTTCGATGCCCCGGTTGCCGAAATTCAGTTGCCTTTGAATTTCGGGTGATCCCTCTTGAGCATGTATGCTTCTGCTACTTGTTCTACATCACACTTCCTTCCGCAAACGGCGAAACGCTTTGACTCGGTGAGTTTCGCGGCATTCCGACTTCGATGCCCCGGTTGCCGAAATTCAGTTGCCTTTGAATTTCGGGTGATCCCTCTTGAGCATGTATGCTTCTGCTACTTGTTCTACATCACACTTCCTTCCGCAAACGGCGAAACGCTTTGACTCGGTGAGTTTCGCGGCATTCCGACTTCGATGCCCCGGTTGCCGAAATTCAGTTGCCTTTGAATTTCGGGTGATCCCTCTTGAGCATGTATGCTTCTGCTACTTGTTCTACATCACACTTCCTTCCGCAAACGGCGAAACGCTTTGACTCGGTGAGTTTCGCGGCATTCCGACTTCGATGCCCCGGTTGCCGAAATTCAGTTGCCTTTGAATTTCGGGTGATCCCTCTTGAGCATGTATGCTTCTGCTACTTGTTCTACATCACACTTCCTTCCGCAAACGGCGAAACGCTTTGACTCGGTGAGTTTCGCGGCATTCCGACTTCGATGCCCCGGTTGCCGAAATTCAGTTGCCTTTGAATTTCGGGTGATCCCTCTTGAGCATGTATGCTTCTGCTACTTGTTCTACATCACACTTCCTTCCGCAAACGGCGAAACGCTTTGACTCGGTGAGTTTCGCGGCATTCCGACTTCGATGCCCCGGTTGCCGAAATTCAGTTGCCTTTGAATTTCGGGTGATCCCTCTTGAGCATGTATGCTTCTGCTACTTGTTCTACATCACACTTCCTTCCGCAAACGGCGAAACGCTTTGACTCGGTGAGTTTCGCGGCATTCCGACTTCGATGCCCCGGTTGCCGAAATTCAGTTGCCTTTGAATTTCGGGTGATCCCTCTTGAGCATGTATGCTTCTGCTACTTGTTCTACATCACACTTCCTTCCGCAAACGGCGAAACGCTTTGACTCGGTGAGTTTCGCGGCATTCCGACTTCGATGCCCCGGTTGCCGAAATTCAGTTGCCTTTGAATTTCGGGTGATCCCTCTTGAGCATGTATGCTTCTGCTACTTGTTCTACATCACACTTCCTTCCGCAAACGGCGAAACGCTTTGACTCGGTGAGTTTCGCGGCATTCCGACTTCGATGCCCCGGTTGCCGAAATTCAGTTGCCTTTGAATTTCGGGTGATCCCTCTTGAGCATGTATGCTTCTGCTACTTGTTCTACATCACACTTCTTCCGCAAACGGCGAAACGCTTTGACTCGGTGAGTTTCGCGGCATTCCGACTTCGATGCCCCGGTTGCCGAAATTCAGTTGCCTTTGAATTTCGGGTGATCCCTCTTGAGCATGTATGCTTCTGCTACTTGTTCTACATCACACTTCTTCCGCAAACGGCGAAACGCTTTGACTCGGTGAGTTTCGCGGCATTCCGACTTCGATGCCCCGGTTGCCGAAATTCAGTTGCCTTTGAATTTCGGGTGATCCCTCTTGAGCATGTATGCTTCTGCTACTTGTTCTACATCACACTTCCTTCCGCAAACGGCGAAACGCTTTGACTCGGTGAGTTTCGCGGCATTCCGACTTCGATGCCCCGGTTGCCGAAATTCAGTTGCCTTTGAATTTCGGGTGATCCCTCTTGAGCATGTATGCTTCTGCTACTTGTTCTACATCACACTTCCTTCCGCAAACGGCGAAACGCTTTGACTCGGTGAGTTTCGCGGCATTCCGACTTCGATGCCCCGGTTGCCGAAATTCAGTTGCCTTTGAATTTCGGGTGATCCCTCTTGAGCATGTATGCTTCTGCTACTTGTTCTACATCACACTTCCTTCCGCAAACGGCGAAACGCTTTGACTCGGTGAGTTTCGCGGCATTCCGACTTCGATGCCCCGGTTGCCGAAATTCAGTTGCCTTTGAATTTCGGGTGATCCCTCTTGAGCATGTATGCTTCTGCTACTTGTTCTACATCACACTTCCTTCCGCAAACGGCGAAACGCTTTGACTCGGTGAGTTTCGCGGCATTCCGACTTCGATGCCCCGGTTGCCGAAATTCAGTTGCCTTTGAATTTCGGGTGATCCCTCTTGAGCATGTATGCTTCTGCTACTTGTTCTACATCACACTTCCTTCCGCAAACGGCGAAACGCTTTGACTCGGTGAGTTTCGCGGCATTCCGACTTCGATGCCCCGGTTGCCGAAATTCAGTTGCCTTTGAATTTCGGGTGATCCCTCTTGAGCATGTATGCTTCTGCTACTTGTTCTACATCACACTTCCTTCCGCAAACGGCGAAACGCTTTGACTCGGTGAGTTTCGCGGCATTCCGACTTCGATGCCCCGGTTGCCGAAATTCAGTTGCCTTTGAATTTCGGGTGATCCCTCTTGAGCATGTATGCTTCTGCTACTTGTTCTACATCACACTTCCTTCCGCAAACGGCGAAACGCTTTGACTCGGTGAGTTTCGCGGCATTCCGACTTCGATGCCCCGGTTGCCGAAATTCAGTTGCCTTTGAATTTCGGGTGATCCCTCTTGAGCATGTATGCTTCTGCTACTTGTTCTACATCACACTTCCTTCCGCAAACGGCGAAACGCTTTGACTCGGTGAGTTTCGCGGCATTCCGACTTCGATGCCCCGGTTGCCGAAATTCAGTTGCCTTTGAATTTCGGGTGATCCCTCTTGAGCATGTATGCTTCTGCTACTTGTTCTACATCACACTTCCTTCCGCAAACGGCGAAACGCTTTGACTCGGTGAGTTTCGCGGCATTCCGACTTCGATGCCCCGGTTGCCGAAATTCAGTTGCCTTTGAATTTCGGGTGATCCCTCTTGAGCATGTATGCTTCTGCTACTTGTTCTACATCACACTTCCTTCCGCAAACGGCGAAACGCTTTGACTCGGTGAGTTTCGCGGCATTCCGACTTCGATGCCCGGTTGCCGAAATTCAGTTGCCTTTGAATTTCGGGTGATCCCTCTTGAGCATGTATGCTTCTGCTACTTGTTCTACATCACACTTCCTTCCGCAAACGGCGAAACGCTTTGACTCGGTGAGTTTCGCGGCATTCCGACTTCGATGCCCCGGTTGCCGAAATTCAGTTGCCTTTGAATTTCGGGTGATCCCTCTTGAGCATGTATGCTTCTGCTACTTGTTCTACATCACACTTCCTTCCGCAAACGGCGAAACGCTTTGACTCGGTGAGTTTCGCGGCATTCCGACTTCGATGCCCCGGTTGCCGAAATTCAGTTGCCTTTGAATTTCGGGTGATCCCTCTTGAGCATGTATGCTTCTGCTACTTGTTCTACATCACACTTCCTTCCGCAAACGGCGAAACGCTTTGACTCGGTGAGTTTCGCGGCATTCCGACTTCGATGCCCCGGTTGCCGAAATTCAGTTGCCTTTGAATTTCGGGTGATCCCTCTTGAGCATGTATGCTTCTGCTACTTGTTCTACATCACACTTCCTTCCGCAAACGGCGAAACGCTTTGACTCGGTGAGTTTCGCGGCATTCCGACTTCGATGCCCCGGTTGCCGAAATTCAGTTGCCTTTGAATTTCGGGTGATCCCTCTTGAGCATGTATGCTTCTGCTACTTGTTCTACATCACACTTCCTTCCGCAAACGGCGAAACGCTTTGACTCGGTGAGTTTCGCGGCATTCCGACTTCGATGCCCCGGTTGCCGAAATTCAGTTGCCTTTGAATTTCGGGTGATCCCTCTTGAGCATGTATGCTTCTGCTACTTGTTCTACATCACACTTCCTTCCGCAAACGGCGAAACGCTTTGACTCGGTGAGTTTCGCGGCATTCCGACTTCGATGCCCCGGTTGCCGAAATTCAGTTGCCTTTGAATTTCGGGTGATCCCTCTTGAGCATGTATGCTTCTGCTACTTGTTCTACATCACACTTCCTTCCGCAAACGGCGAAACGCTTTGACTCGGTGAGTTTCGCGGCATTCCGACTTCGATGCCCCGGTTGCCGAAATTCAGTTGCCTTTGAATTTCGGGTGATCCCTCTTGAGCATGTATGCTTCTGCTACTTGTTCTACATCACACTTCCTTCCGCAAACGGCGAAACGCTTTGACTCGGTGAGTTTCGCGGCATTCCGACTTCGATGCCCCGGTTGCCGAAATTCAGTTGCCTTTGAATTTCGGGTGATCCCTCTTGAGCATGTATGCTTCTGCTACTTGTTCTACATCACACTTCCTTCCGCAAACGGCGAAACGCTTTGACTCGGTGAGTTTCGCGGCATTCCGACTTCGATGCCCCGGTTGCCGAAATTCAGTTGCCTTTGAATTTCGGGTGATCCCTCTTGAGCATGTATGCTTCTGCTACTTGTTCTACATCACACTTCCTTCCGCAAACGGCGAAACGCTTTGACTCGGTGAGTTTCGCGGCATTCCGACTTCGATGCCCCGGTTGCCGAAATTCAGTTGCCTTTGAATTTCGGGTGATCCCTCTTGAGCATGTATGCTTCTGCTACTTGTTCTACATCACACTTCTTCCGCAAACGGCGAAACGCTTTGACTCGGTGAGTTTCGCGGCATTCCGACTTCGATGCCCCGGTTGCCGAAATTCAGTTGCCTTTGAATTTCGGGTGATCCCTCTTGAGCATGTATGCTTCTGCTACTTGTTCTACATCACACTTCCTTCCGCAAACGGCGAAACGCTTTGACTCGGTGAGTTTCGCGGCATTCCGACTTCGATGCCCCGGTTGCCGAAATTCAGTTGCCTTTGAATTTCGGGTGATCCCTCTTGAGCATGTATGCTTCTGCTACTTGTTCTACATCACACTTCCTTCCGCAAACGGCGAAACGCTTTGACTCGGTGAGTTTCGCGGCATTCCGACTTCGATGCCCCGGTTGCCGAAATTCAGTTGCCTTTGAATTTCGGGTGATCCCTCTTGAGCATGTATGCTTCTGCTACTTGTTCTACATCACACTTCCTTCCGCAAACAGCGAAACGCTTTGACTCGGTGAGTTTCGCGGCATTCCGACTTCGATGCCCCGGTTGCCGAAATTCAGTTGCCTTTGAATTTCGGGTGATCCCTTTTGAGCATGTATGCTTCTGCTACTTGTTCTACATCACACTTCCTTCCGCAAATGGCGAAACGCTTTGACTCGGTGAGTTTCGCGGCATTCCGACTTCGATGCCCCGGTTGCCGAAATTCAGTTGCCTTTGAATTTCGGGTGATCCCTTTTGAGCATGTATGCTTCTGCTACTTGTTCTACATCACACTTCCTTTTGAGTTTCGCGGCATTCCGACTTCGATGCCCCGGTTGCCGAAATTGAGTTGCCTTTGAATTTCGGGTGATCCCTCTTGAGCATGTATGCTTCTGCTACTTGTTCTACATCACACTTCCTTCCGCAAATGGCGAAACGCTTTGACTCGGTGAGTTTCGCGGCATTCCGACTTCGATGCCCCGGTTGCCGAAATTCAGTTGCCTTTGAATTTCGGGTGATCCCTCTTGAGCATGAATGCTTCTGCTACTTGTTCTACATCACACTTCTTCCGCAAACGGCGAAACGCTTTGGCTCGGTGAGTTTCGCGGCATTCCGACTTCGATGCCCCGGTTGCCGAAATTCAGTTGCCTTTGAATTTCGGGTGATCCCTCTTGAGCATGTATGCTTCTGCTACTTGTTCTACATCACACTTCCTTCCGCAAACGGCGAAACGCTTTGACTCGGTGAGTTTCGCGGCATTCCGACTTCGATGCCCCGGTTGCCGAAATTCAGTTGCCTTTGAATTTCGGGTGATCCCTCTTGAGCATGTATGCTTCTGCTACTTGTTCTACATCACACTTCCTTCCGCAAACGGCGAAACGCTTTGACTCGGTGAGTTTCGCGGCATTCCGACTTCGATGCCCCGGTTGCCGAAATTCAGTTGCCTTTGAATTTCGGGTGATCCCTCTTGAGCATGTATGCTTCTGCTACTTGTTCTACATCACACTTCCTTCCGCAAACGGCGAAACGCTTTGACTCGGTGAGTTTCGCGGCATTCCGACTTCGATGCCCCGGTTGCCGAAATTCAGTTGCCTTTGAATTTCGGGTGATCCCTCTTGAGCATGTATGCTTCTGCTACTTGTTCTACATCACACTTCTTCCGCAAACGGCGAAACGCTTTGACTCGGTGAGTTTCGCGGCATTCCGACTTCGATGCCCCGGTTGCCGAAATTCAGTTGCCTTTGAATTTCGGGTGATCCCTCTTGAGCATGTATGCTTCTGCTACTTGTTCTACATCACACTTCCTTCCGCAAACGGCGAAACGCTTTGACTCGGTGAGTTTCGCGGCATTCCGACTTCGATGCCCCGGTTGCCGAAATTCAGTTGCCTTTGAATTTCGGGTGATCCTTCTGCCCCGGTTGCCGAAATTCAGTTGCCTTTGAATTTCGGGTGATCCCTCTTGAGCATGTATGCTTCTGCTACTTGTTCTACATCACACTTCTTCCGCAAACGGCGAAACGCTTTGACTCGGTGAGTTTCGCGGCATTCCGACTTCGATGCCCCGGTTGCCGAAATTCAGTTGCCTTTGAATTTCGGGTGATCCCTCTTGAGCATGTATGCTTCTGCTACTTGTTCTACATCACACTTCCTTCCGCAAACGGCGAAACGCTTTGACTCGGTGAGTTTCGCGGCATTCCGACTTCGATGCCCCGGTTGCCGAAATTCAGTTGCCTTTGAATTTCGGGTGATCCCTCTTGAGCATGTATGCTTCTGCTACTTGTTCTACATCACACTTCCTTCCGCAAACGGCGAAACGCTTTGACTCGGTGAGTTTCGCGGCATTCCGACTTCGATGCCCCGGTTGCCGAAATTCAGTTGCCTTTGAATTTCGGGTGATCCCTCTTGAGCATGTATGCTTCTGCTACTTGTTCTACATCACACTTCCTTCCGCAAACGGCGAAACGCTTTGACTCGGTGAGTTTCGCGGCATTCCGACTTCGATGCCCCGGTTGCCGAAATTCAGTTGCCTTTGAATTTCGGGTGATCCCTCTTGAGCATGTATGCTTCTGCTACTTGTTCTACATCACACTTCCTTCCGCAAACGGCGAAACGCTTTGACTCGGTGAGTTTCGCGGCATTCCGACTTCGATGCCCCGGTTGCCGAAATTCAGTTGCCTTTGAATTTCGGGTGATCCCTCTTGAGCATGTATGCTTCTGCTACTTGTTCTACATCACACTTCCTTCCGCAAACGGCGAAACGCTTTGACTCGGTGAGTTTCGCGGCATTCCGACTTCGATGCCCGGTTGCCGAAATTCAGTTGCCTTTGAATTTCGGGTGATCCCTCTTGAGCATGTATGCTTCTGCTACTTGTTCTACATCACACTTCCTTCCGCAAACGGCGAAACGCTTTGACTCGGTGAGTTTCGCGGCATTCCGACTTCGATGCCCCGGTTGCCGAAATTCAGTTGCCTTTGAATTTCGGGTGATCCCTCTTGAGCATGTATGCTTCTGCTACTTGTTCTACATCACACTTCCTTCCGCAAACGGCGAAACGCTTTGACTCGGTGAGTTTCGCGGCATTCCGACTTCGATGCCCCGGTTGCCGAAATTCAGTTGCCTTTGAATTTCGGGTGATCCCTCTTGAGCATGTATGCTTCTGCTACTTGTTCTACATCACACTTCCTTCCGCAAACGGCGAAACGCTTTGACTCGGTGAGTTTCGCGGCATTCCGACTTCGATGCCCCGGTTGCCGAAATTCAGTTGCCTTTGAATTTCGGGTGATCCCTCTTGAGCATGTATGCTTCTGCTACTTGTTCTACATCACACTTCCTTCCGCAAACGGCGAAACGCTTTGACTCGGTGAGTTTCGCGGCATTCCGACTTCGATGCCCCGGTTGCCGAAATTCAGTTGCCTTTGAATTTCGGGTGATCCCTCTTGAGCATGTATGCTTCTGCTACTTGTTCTACATCACACTTCCTTCCGCAAACGGCGAAACGCTTTGACTCGGTGAGTTTCGCGGCATTCCGACTTCGATGCCCCGGTTGCCGAAATTCAGTTGCCTTTGAATTTCGGGTGATCCCTCTTGAGCATGTATGCTTCTGCTACTTGTTCTACATCACACTTCTTCCGCAAACGGCGAAACGCTTTGACTCGGTGAGTTTCGCGGCATTCCGACTTCGATGCCCCGGTTGCCGAAATTCAGTTGCCTTTGAATTTCGGGTGATCCCTCTTGAGCATGTATGCTTCTGCTACTTGTTCTACATCACACTTCCTTCCGCAAACGGCGAAACGCTTTGACTCGGTGAGTTTCGCGGCATTCCGACTTCGATGCCCGGTTGCCGAAATTCAGTTGCCTTTGAATTTCGGGTGATCCCTGTTGAGCATGTATGCTTCTGCTACTTGTTCTACATCACACTTCCTTCCGCAAACAGCGAAACGCTTTGACTCGGTGAGTTTCGCGGCATTCCGACTTCTATGCCCGGTTGCCGAAATTCAGTTGCCTTTGAATTTCGGGTGATCCCTCTTGAGCATGTATGCTTCTGCTACTTGTTCTACATCACACTTCGCTTTTGAGTTTCGCGGCATTCCGACTTCTATGCCCCGGTTGCCGAAATTCAGTTGCCTTTGAATTTCGGGTGATCCCTCTTGAGCATGTATGCTTCTGCTACTTGTTCTACATCACACTTCGTTTCGCAAATGGCAAAACGCTTTGACTCGGTGAGTTTCGCTGCATTCCGCCTTCGGTGCCGCGGTTGCCGAAATTCAGTTACCTTTGAATTTCGGGTGATTCCTTTTGAGCATGTATGCTTCTGCTAGTTGTTCTACATCACACTTCCTTCCGCAAACGGCGAAACGCTTTGACTCGGTGAGTTTCGCTGCATTCCGACTTCGATGCCCCGGTTGCCGAAATTCAGTTGCCTTTGAATTTCGGGTGATCCCTTTTGAGCATGTATGCTTCTGCTACTTGTTCTACATCACACTTCCTTCCGCAAACAGCGAAACGCTTTGACTCGGTGAGTTTCGCGGCATTCCGACTTCGATGCCCCGGTTGCCGAAATTCAGTTGCCTTTGAATTTCGGGTGATCCCTTTTGAGCATGTATGCTTCTGCTACTTGTTCTACATCACACTTCCTTCCGCAAACGGCGAAACGCTTTGACTCGGTGAGTTTCGCGGCATTCCGACTTCGATGCCCCGGTTGCCGAAATTCAGTTGCCTTTGAATTTCGGGTGATCCCTCTTGAGCATGTATGCTTCTGCTACTTGTTCTACATCACACTTCCTTCCGCAAACGGCGAAACGCTTTGACTCGGTGAGTTTCGCGGCATTCCGACTTCGATGCCCGGTTGCCGAAATTCAGTTGCCTTTGAATTTCGGGTGATCCCTCTTGAGCATGTATGCTTCTGCTACTTGTTCTACATCACACTTCTTCCGCAAACGGCGAAACGCTTTGACTCGGTGAGTTTCGCGGCATTCCGACTTCGATGCCCCGGTTGCCGAAATTCAGTTGCCTTTGAATTTCGGGTGATCCCTCTTGAGCATGTATGCTTCTGCTACTTGTTCTACATCACACTTCCTTCCGCAAACGGCGAAACGCTTTGACTCGGTGAGTTTCGCGGCATTCCGACTTCGATGCCCGGTTGCCGAAATTCAGTTGCCTTTGAATTTCGGGTGATCCTTCTGTTGCCGAAATTCAGTTGCCTTTGAATTTCGGGTGATCCCTCTTGAGCATGTATGCTTCTGCTACTTGTTCTACATCACACTTCCTTCCGCAAACGGCGAAACGCTTTGACTCGGTGAGTTTCGCGGCATTCCGACTTCGATGCCCCGGTTGCCGAAATTCAGTTGCCTTTGAATTTCGGGTGATCCCTCTTGAGCATGTATGCTTCTGCTACTTGTTCTACATCACACTTCCTTCCGCAAACGGCGAAACGCTTTGACTCGGTGAGTTTCGCGGCATTCCGACTTCGATGCCCCGGTTGCCGAAATTCAGTTGCCTTTGAATTTCGGGTGATCCCTCTTGAGCATGTATGCTTCTGCTACTTGTTCTACATCACACTTCTTCCGCAAACGGCGAAACGCTTTGACTCGGTGAGTTTCTCGGCATTCCGACTTCGATGCCCCGGTTGCCGAAATTCAGTTGCCTTTGAATTTCGGGTGATCCCTCTTGAGCATGTATGCTTCTGCTACTTGTTCTACATCACACTTCCTTCCGCAAACGGCGAAACGCTTTGACTCGGTGAGTTTCGCGGCATTCCGACTTCGATGCCCCGGTTGCCGAAATTCAGTTGCCTTTGAATTTCGGGTGATCCTTCTTGAGCATGTATGCTTCTGCTACTTGTTCTACACCACACTTCCTTCCGCAAACGGCGAAACGCTTTGACTCGGTGAGTTTCGCGGCATTCCGACTTCGATGCCCCGGTTGCCGAAATTCAGTTGCCTTTGAATTTCGGGTGATCCCTTTTGAGCATGTATGCTTCTGCTACTTGTTCTACAGCACACTTCCTTCCGCAAAAGGCGAAACGCTTTGACTCGGTGAGTTTCGCGGCATTCCGACTTCGATGCCCCGGTTGCCGAAATTCAATTGCCTTTGAATTTTGGGTGATCCCTCTTGAGCATGTATGCTTCTGCTACTTGTTCTACAGCTCACTTCCTTCCGCAAATGGCTTAACGCTTTGACTCGGTGAGTTTCGCGGCATTCCGACTTCAATGCCCCGGTGGCCAAAATTCAGATGCCTTTGAATTTCAGGTGATCCCTTTTGAGCATGTATGCTTCTGCTACTTATTATACATCACACTTCCTTCCGCAAAGGGCGAAACGCTTTGACTCGGTGAGTTTCGCGGCATTCCGACTTCGATGCTCCGGTTGCCGAAATTCAGTTGCATTTGAATTTCGGGTGATCCCTTTTGAGCATGTATGCTTCTGCTACTTGTTCTACATCACACTTCCTTCCGCAAAGGGCGAAACGCTTTGACTCGGTGAGTTTCGCGGCATTCCGACTTCGATGCCCCGGTTGCCGAAATTCAGTTGCCTTTGAATTTCGGGTGATCCCTCTAGAGCATGTATGCTTCTGCTACTTGTTCTACACCACACTTCCTTCCATAAAAGGCGTACCGCTTTGACTCGATCAGTTTCGCGGCATTCCGACTTCGAACCCCGGTTGCCGAAATTCTGGTGCCCTTGAATTTCGGGTGATCCCTCTTGAGCATGTATGCTTCTGCTACTTGTTCTACATCACACTTCGTCCCGCAAACAGCGAAACGCTTTGACTCGGTGAGTTTCGCGGCATTCCGACTTCGATGCCTCGGTTGCCGAAATTCAGTTGCCTTTGAATTTCGGGTGATCCCTCTTGAGCATGTATGCTTCTGCTACTTGTTCTACATCACACTTCCTTCCCCAAAAAGCGAAACGCTTTAAATCGGTGAGTTTCGCGGCATTCCGACTTCGATGCCCCGGTTGCCGAAATTCAGTTGCCTTTGAATTTGGGGTGATCCCTCTTGAGCATGTACGCTTGTGCTACTTGTTCTACATCACACTTCCTTCCGCAAACGGCGAAACACTTTGACTCGGTGAGTTTTGCGGCATTCCGACTTAGATGCCCCGGTGGCCGAAATTCAGCTGCCTTTGAATTTGGGGTGATCCCTCTTGAGCATGTATGCTTCTGCTACTTGTTCTACATCACTTTCGCTTTTGAGTTTTGCGGCATTCCGACTTAGATGCCCCGGTGGCCGAAATTCAGCTGCCTTTGAATTTGGGGTGATCCCTCTTGAGCATGTATGCTTCTGCTACTTGTTCTACATCACTTTCGAAAAGAACGAAACGCTTGGACTCGGTGAGTTCCGCGACATTCCGACTTCGATGCCCCGGTTGCCGAAATTCAGTTGCCTTTGAATTTCGGGTGATCCCTCTTGAGCATGTATGCTTCTGCTACTTGTTCTACATCACACTTCCTTCCGCAAACGGCGAAACGTTTTGACTCGGTGAGTTTCGCGGCATTCCGACTTCGATGCCCCGGTTCCCGAAATTCAGGTGCCTTTGAATTTTGGGTGATCCCTCTTGAGCATGTATGCTTCTGCTACTTGTTCTACATCACACTTCCTTCCGCAAACAACGAAACGCTTTGACTCGGTGAGTTTCGCGGCATTCCGACTTCGATGCCCCGGTTGCCGAAATTCTGTTGCCTTTGAATTTCGGGTGATCCCTCTTGAGCATGTATGCTTCTGCTACTTGTTCTACATCACACTTCCTTCCGCAAACGGCGAAACGCTTTGACTCGGTGAGTTTCGCGGCATTCCGACTTCGATGCCCGGTTGCCGAAATTCAGTTGCCTTTGAATTTCGGGTGATCCCTCTTGAGCATGTATGCTTCTGCTACTTGTTCTACATCACACTTCCTTCCGCAAACGGCGAAACGCTTTGACTCGGTGAGTTTCGCGGCATTCCGACTTCGATGCCCCGGTTGCCGAAATTCAGTTGCCTTTGAATTTCGGGTGATCCCTCTTGAGCATGTATGCTTCTGCTACTTGTTCTACATCACACTTCCTTCCGCAAACAGGCGAAACGCTTTGACTCGGTGAGTTTCGCGGCATTCCGACTTCGATGCCCCGGTTGCCGAAATTCAGTTGCCTTTGAATTTCGGGTGATCCCTCTTGAGCATGTATGCTTCTGCTACTTGTTCTACATCACACTTCCTTCCGCAAACGGCGAAACGCTTTGACTCGGTGAGTTTCGCGGCATTCCGACTTCGATGCCCGGTTGCCGAAATTCAGTTGCCTTTGAATTTCGGGTGATCCCTCTTGAGCATGTATGCTTCTGCTACTTGTTCTACATCACACTTCCTTCCGCAAACAGCGAAACGCTTTGACTCGGTGAGTTTCGCGGCATTCCGACTTCGATGCCCCGGTTGCCGAAATTCAGTTGCCTTTGAATTTCGGGTGATCCCTCTTGAGCATGTATGCTTCTGCTACTTGTTCTACATCACACTTCCTTCCGCAAACGGCGAAACGCTTTGACTCGGTGAGTTTCGCGGCATTCCGACTTCGATGCCCGGTTGCCGAAATTCAGTTGCCTTTGAATTTCGGGTGATCCCTCTTGAGCATGTATGCTTCTGCTACTTGTTCTACATCACACTTCGCTTTTGAGTTTCGCGGCATTCCGACTTCGATGCCCCGGTTGCCGAAATTCAGTTGCCTTTGAATTTCGGGTGATCCCTCTTGAGCATGTATGCTTCTGCTACTTGTTCTACATCACACTTCCTTCCGCAAACGGCGAAACGCTTTGACTCGGTGAGTTTCGCGGCATTCCGACTTCGATGCCCGGTTGCCGAAATTCAGTTGCCTTTGAATTTCGGGTGATCCCTCTTGAGCATGTATGCTTCTGCTACTTGTTACATCACACTTCTTCCGCAAACGGCGAAACGCTTTGACTCGGTGAGTTTCGCGGCATTCCGACTTCGATGCCCCGGTTGCCGAAATTCAGTTGCCTTTGAATTTCGGGTGATCCCTCTTGAGCATGTATGCTTCTGCTACTTGTTCTACATCACACTTCCTTCCGCAAACGGCGAAACGCTTTGACTCGGTGAGTTTCGCGGCATTCCGACTTCGATGCCCCGGTTGCCGAAATTCAGTTGCCTTTGAATTTCGGGTGATCCCTCTTGAGCATGTATGCTTCTGCTACTTGTTCTACATCACACTTCCTTCCGCAAACGGCGAAACGCTTTGACTCGGTGAGTTTCGCGGCATTCCGACTTCGATGCCCCGGTTGCCGAAATTCAGTTGCCTTTGAATTTCGGGTGATCCCTCTTGAGCATGTATGCTTCTGCTACTTGTTCTACATCACATTTCTTCCGCAAACAGCGAAACGCTTTGACTCGGTGAGTTTCGCGGCATTCCGACTTCGATGCCCGGTTGCCGAAATTCAGTTGCCTTTGAATTTCGGGTGATCCCTCTTGAGCATGTATGCTTCTGCTACTTGTTCTACATCACACTTCCTTCCGCAAACGGCGAAACGCTTTGACTCGGTGAGTTTCGCGGCATTCCGACTTCGATGCCCGGTTGCCGAAATTCAGTTGCCTTTGAATTTCGGGTGATCCCTCTTGAGCATGTATGCTTCTGCTACTTGTTCTACATCACACTTCCTTCCGCAAATGCGAAACGCTTTGACTCGGTGAGTTTCGCGGCATTCCGACTTCGATGCCCGGTTGCCGAAATTCAGTTGCCTTTGAATTTCGGGTGATCCCTCTTGAGCATGTATGCTTCTGCTACTTGTTCTACATCACACTTCCTTCCGCAAACGGCGAAACGCTTTGACTCGGTGAGTTTCGCGGCATTCCGACTTCGATGCCCCGGTTGCCGAAATTCAGTTGCCTTTGAATTTCGGGTGATCCCTTTGAGCATGTATGCTTCTGCTACTTGTTCTACACACCACTTCTTTTGAGTTTCGCGGCATTCCGACTTCGATGCCCGGTTGCCGAAATTCAGTTGCCTTTGAATTTCGGGTGATCCCTCTTGAGCATGTATGCTTCTGCTACTTGTTCTACATCACACTTCCTTCCGCAAACGCGAAACGCTTTGACTCGGTGAGTTTCGCGGCATTCCGACTTCGATGCCCCGGTTGCCGAAATTCAGTTGCCTTTGAATTTCGGGTGATCCCTCTTGAGCATGTATGCTTCTGCTACTTGTTCTACATCACACTTCCTTCCGCAAACGGCGAAACGCTTTGACTCGGTGAGTTTCGCGGCATTCCGACTTCGATGCCCGGTTGCCGAAATTCAGTTGCCTTTGAATTTCGGGTGATCCCTCTTGAGCATGTATGCTTCTGCTACTTGTTCTACATCACACTTCCTTCCGCAAACGGCGAAACGCTTTGACTCGGTGAGTTTCGCGGCATTCCGACTTCGATGCCCGGTTGCCGAAATTCAGTTGCCTTTGAATTTCGGGTGATCCCTCTTGAGCATGTATGCTTCTGCTACTTGTTCTACATCACACTTCCTTCCGCAAACGGCGAAACGCTTTGACTCGGTGAGTTTCGCGGCATTCCGACTTCGATGCCCCGGTTGCCGAAATTCAGTTGCCTTTGAATTTCGGGTGATCCCTCTTGAGCATGTATGCTTCTGCTACTTGTTCTACACACTTCCTTCCGCAAACGGCGAAACGCTTTGACTCGGTGAGTTTCGCGGCATTCCGACTTCGATGCCCGGTTGCCGAAATTCAGTTGCCTTTGAATTTCGGGTGATCCCTCTTGAGCATGTATGCTTCTGCTACTTGTTCTACATCACACTTCCTTCCGCAAACGGCGAAACGCTTTGACTCGGTGAGTTTCGCGGCATTCCGACTTCGATGCCCCGGTTGCCGAAATTCAGTTGCCTTTGAATTTCGGGTGATCCCTCTTGAGCATGTATGCTTCTGCTACTTGTTCTACATCACACTTCCTTCCGAACAGCGAAACGCTTTGACTCGGTGAGTTTCGCGGCATTCCGACTTCGATGCCCCGGTTGCCGAAATTCAGTTGCCTTTGAATTTCGGGTGATCCCTCTTGAGCATGTATGCTTCTGCTACTTGTTCTACATCAGACTTCCTTCCGCAAAGGGAAACGCTTTGACTCGGTGAGTTTCGCGGCATTCCGACTTCGATGCCCCGGTTGCCGAAATTCAGTTGCCTTTGAATTTCGGGTGATCCCTCTTGAGCATGTATGCTTTGCTACTTGTTCTACATCACACTTCCTTTTGACGCTTTTCTGCGGGCATTCCGACTTCGATGCCCGGTTGCCGAAATTCAGTTGCCTTTGAATTTCGGGTGATCCCTCTTGAGCATGTATGCTTCTGCTACTTGTTCTACATCACACTTCCTTCCGCAAACGGCGAAACGCTTTGACTCGGTGAGTTTCGCGGCATTCCGACTTCGATGCCCGGTTGCCGAAATTCAGTTGCCTTTGAATTTCGGGTGATCCCTCTTGAGCATGTATGCTTCTGCTACTTGTTCTACATCACTTCTTCCGCAAACGGCGAAACGCTTTGACTCGGTGAGTTTCGCGGCATTCCGACTTCGATGCCCCGGTTGCCGAAATTCAGTTGCCTTTGAATTTCGGGTGATCCCTCTTGAGCATGTATGCTTCTGCTACTTGTTCTACATCACACTTCTTCCGCAAACGGCAAACGCTTTGACTCGGTGAGTTTCGCGGCATTCCGACTTCGATGCCCCGGTTGCCGAAATTCAGTTGCCTTTGAATTTCGGGTGATCCC
>CM055348.1:25269527-25302368 GCA_029228515.1 Populus alba x Populus x berolinensis | reverse complement strand
CGGCGACAGCGCCGCGCTGGCCGGGCTGCCGGAGCAGATCATGGGGCGGGTCGCATTCCAGGTGCTGGCCGGGCTGACCGAAGCCGGGACCGCGTTCGGCCAAGGAGCTGTACCGGGGAGCGCCCTACGGTGTGGGGTACTTCGCCGGAGCCTGGCAGCCATGAGACCCGCGGCGATCGCAAGCTCGGCGGTACGCCGGGCGCGGCGGGTCGACGCATGAGACCCGCGGCGATCGCAAGCTCGGCGGTACGCCGGGCGCGGCGGGTCGACGCATGAGACCCCTGGCGATCATCGGCCCCACCGGGACCGGCAAGTCGCAGCTGGCCCTCGACGTCGTCGAGCACCTCAGCGGCGAGGTGGGTGCCGAGATCGTCAATGCCGACGCCATGCAGTTTTACCGCGGCATGGACATCGGGACCGCCAAGCTGCCCGTCGACGAACGCCGCGGCATCCCGCATCATCAGCTCGACGTCCTGAATGTCACCCAGACCGCGACCGTCGCCCGCTATCAGCGGGCCGCCGCTGCGGATATCGAGGCGATCGCGGCCCGCGGTGCGGTGCCGGTCATCGTGGGCGGCTCGATGCTCTACGTCCAGTCGCTGCTCGACGACTGGACCTTTCCCGCCACCGACCCCGCGGTGCGGGCGCGCTGGGAACAACGGCTCGCCGAGGTCGGCGTGGGCGTGCTGCACGCCGAGCTGGCCCGTCGCGACCCGGCCGCCGCGGCGGCGATCCTGCCCACCGATGGCCGCCGCACGGTGCGTGCGCTCGAGGTTGTCGAGCTCACCGGCCAGCCGTTCGCGGCGTCCGCGCCCCGCATCGGCGCTCCCCGCTGGGGCACCGCCATCGTCGGATTAGATTGTGAAACAACCCTTCTCGACGAGAGATTGGCCCGCCGCACCGACACCATGTTCTCCCAAGGCCTGGTCGACGAGGTGCGGGCGCTGCTACTCGAGGGCCTGCGCGACGGCGTCACCGCGTCACGCGCGCTCGGCTACGCGCAGGTGCTCGCCGCGCTCGATGCCGACGATCCCGCAGCGTTGCGCGACGCGCAAGAGCTGACGTTCGTGGGCACCCGCCGCTATGTGCGACGGCAACGGTCGTGGTTTCGCCGCGATCACCGCGTGCACTGGGTCGACGTGGGCGCCGCGACCGAGTCGGACCGCGCCCGTGTCATCGCCGACACCGTGCGGGCGTGGCGGCACGTACCCTGAACAGGTGATCCGCGCCAATGACGAAGACCCTGGCATGGCCGGGGTTGTGGGGGCACCTCCCGCGTGCGGGGGCGAATGGCGCACATGATCTTCGCCAAGGGCCACGGCACCCAGAACGACTTCGTGCTGCTGCCCGACCTCGACGCCGAGCTGCCGCTCACCCCGGCCGGCGTGGCCGCGCTGTGCGACCGCCACCGCGGGCTGGGCGCCGACGGCGTGCTGCGGATCACCACCGCGGGTGCCGCCCTGGAAGCCGGCGTGCTCGATCGCCTGCCCGATGGTGTCGGCGCCGACGACTGGTACATGGACTACCGCAACGCCGACGGCTCGACCGCGCAGATGTGCGGCAACGGCGTGCGGGTGTTCGCGCATTACCTGCGCGCCAGCGGCCTGGAGACGCGCGACGAGTTCGTCGTCGGATCGCTGGCGGGGCCGCGGATGGTCACCATGCACCACGCCGACACCACCAACGCCGACGTCACCGTCGACATGGGCAAGGCCAACCGGATGGGTAGCGGGGGGGCGGCCTACGAGGTCATCGTCGGCGGCAGGCGCTTTCGCGGGTTGGCGATCGACGTCGGCAATCCGCACCTGGCGTGTGTCGACCCGCAGCTGAGTAGCGACGAGCTCGCCGCGCTGGACGTCGCCGCGCCGGTGCACTTCGACCGGGCGCAGTTCCCGGAAGGCGTCAATGTCGAAGTACTCACCGCGGCGGCCGGAGGCGTGGTGCAGATGCGGGTCCATGAGCGCGGGGTCGGCGAAACCCGTTCGTGCGGAACCGGAACCGTCGCGGCCGCGGTGGCCGCGCTCGCCGACGCCGGGGCCGACACGGGCACGCTGACTGTCCGGGTGCCCGGGGGCGACGTCGTCGTCACCATCACCGACGCCACCAGCTACCTGCGCGGGCCGTCGGTGCTGCTGGCCCGTGGCTTAGTAAGCGAGGACTGGTGGAACGCTCAATAATTCGAATGCACGCCACGGGTTTGGCGTGCATCATTGCTAATTGCCTATGACACATCCCGAAATGCCGTACCACGATCAACCGGCCGACCATCCCGCGTCCGAGCCCAGTGTCGGCGAGCTCGCCCTCGAAGACCGATCGGCACTGCGCCGCGTCGCCGGCCTGTCGACCGAACTCACCGACATCTCCGAGGTCGAGTACCGCCAGCTGCGGTTGGAACGCGTCGTTCTGGTCGGCGTGTGGACCGAGGGCAGCGCCGCCGACAACCAGGCGAGCATGGCCGAGCTGGCGGCCCTGGCCGAAACCGCCGGCTCGCAGGTGCTCGAGGGGCTGATCCAGCGCCGCGACAAGCCCGACCCGTCGACCTACATCGGCTCCGGCAAGGCCCAGGAGTTGCGCGAAGTGGTCGTGGCCACCGGCGCCGACACCGTCATCTGCGACGGTGAGCTGTCCCCGGCGCAGCTGACCGCACTGGAGAAGGCCGTCAAGGTCAAGGTCATCGACCGCACCGCGCTGATCCTCGACATCTTCGCCCAGCACGCCACCAGCCGGGAAGGCAAAGCACAGGTAACCCTGGCGCAGATGCAGTACATGCTGCCGCGGCTGCGCGGCTGGGGTGAGTCGATGTCCCGGCAGGCGGGTGGTCGCGCCGGCGGCAGCGGCGGCGGCGTGGGCCTGCGCGGTCCCGGTGAGACCAAGATCGAGACCGACCGGCGCCGCATACGCGAGCGAATGTCCAAGCTGCGCCGCGAGATCAAGGACATGAAGCAGGCCCGCGACACCCAACGCAGTCGCCGCGTGCACAGCGATATGCCGTCCGTCGCGATCGTCGGCTACACCAACGCCGGCAAGTCAAGCCTGCTCAACGCGCTCACCGGGGCCGGCGTGCTGGTGCAGGACGCGCTGTTCGCCACCCTGGAACCCACCACCCGGCGTGCCGAGTTCCCCGACGGCCGTCCGCTCGTGCTCACCGACACTGTCGGCTTCGTGCGGCACCTGCCCACCCAGCTGGTCGAGGCATTCCGTTCGACGCTGGAGGAGGTCGTCGACGCCGATCTGCTGGTGCACGTCGTGGACGGCTCCGACGTCAACCCGTTCGCCCAGATCAATGCGGTGCGCCAGGTGATCTCCGAAGTGATCGCCGACCACAAGGGGGAGCCGCCGCCGGAGTTGTTGGTGGTGAACAAGATCGACGCCGCGAGCGACCTGATGCTGGCCAAGCTGCGGCACGGGCTGCCCGGCGCGGTGTTCGTCTCCGCGCACACCGGCGAGGGCATCGACGCGCTGCGCCGGCGGATGGCCGAACTCGCCGCGCCCACCGACGCCGCCGTTGACGTGGTGATTCCCTACGACCGCGGCGACCTGCTGGCCCGCGTGCACGCCGATGGCCGCGTCCAGGAAGCCGAGCACAACTCCTTCGGCACCCGGATCAAGGCCCGGGTACCGGTGGCGCTGGCCGCGAGCCTGCGGCAATTCGCCACGGCCAACGGGTCGACCCCGTAGCGGTACCGGGCGTCACGTCATCGCGTCGGCCCAGTGCAGGTGCCCTTCGAAACCCAGGCTTTTCGCCATCGAGCGGTAGCGACTCAAGTAGTCGCGGTAGCTGTTCTGGTCGCTGTGCGCACGGGCCAGCAGCGCACGCATCCGCAGCAGCCAGATCTCGTTGAGGACGAACCCCGGCTCGGTCGGCACCGCGGCCAACCGGTCGACCATCGCTTGCGCCTCGTACACCTCGGCGTCGCCGCCTCGCCCCAGCAAGGCGGTCACCAATGCCGCGACGGCCGCGGCACGGATGACCATTTCACCGGATCCGGTCAGCTCGTTCACGGTCGCCCGGGCGATCGCGATGGCGTCGTCGAACTCCCCGGCCTCGGCCTTCAGCAGCGCCGTGCGGATGTCGACGATCGCCACGCTGAGCAGGTTGCGCTGTACCTGTTGCGCCTTGCGTCCGGTCAGTAGGAGTTGTGCGCCGGCTTGATGATCGGCTGCCTCAGCACGGGTCATGACGAGCCCGTGCGTTACCTGCGCGAGCGCCAATGCGCTTGCATCACCGGACTTTTCGGCATCGCGGAGCACGGCGGCGGTTTCCGCGAGGGCGGCGGCATCGGCTACCAGCAGGCCGTTCGTCACGGATAGGGAGTAGCCGTAGGTGACCACGATGACGATGCCTCGCTCACCGAAATCGCGTTGGATCGCCAGGGCGCGCCGCAGATCGGCGCGCCAGGAACTGTCCCCGAGCGCCGCCCGGGCTTGCGCGCGATAGAGCAGCGCGACCGCAAGTGGAGATCCCAAGCCCCATCCCATGAGATTGCCCGTCGAGCCGTCGTCGGCCATCAAGTCGGTCACCGCCTGTGCCACCCGAAGCGCTTCAGCCGCCTCGCCGGCATGCAACTTGGCGAACATCGCCGCCGACATCACGCCGAACATGCTCATCCGGTCGTCCGCGGAATCGAACAGCGCTATCTGTTCGGAGGCCAGCCGCGCAGCGTCGTGGTGGCGGTTGGCCATGGTCAACGACAACATCGCGCCGGAAAGGCCGGCGGCCAGCGAAACTCGGTTACCCGAGGCGGTGCACAGTGCTCGCAATTCACCGAATCCGGCCTCGTCGGCGGTGCTGCCCACGCGCCATGCGGTCGAACACAACAGTGTGCGGGGCAGAATGCGCAGCGAGATCTGGTCCGGAAATCCGGAGGGCAGCGCGTCAGCGACGTTGCGAGCGCGTTCCCAACTGGATCGCGCGGCCGCGACGTCGCGTCCCATCAGCCAGCTGCCGGCCCGCATGTGCCACCCGTACGCGCCGGCCAGGTCCCCGGCCGACTCCAGATGCTCGGCGACCAGCGCGGCGACGTCGTCTGCCGGTCCAGAATGCTGTTGCTGCAGCACGTCGGCCAACCGGCGGTGCAATTCGGCACGGTCGGATTTGAGCTGCGATTCGTAGGCGACAGCGCGGATCAGGGGATGCCGGAATGCGTAGCCGGCGCGCGAGCCGACCGTCGCCGGATCGACAAGTTGCGCCTCGATCAGCGCATCCACTTCCGCGCTGCCGATCAGGCTGACCAGCAGTTCGGCATCCAGCCGCGCCCCGATCACCGCTGCGGCGTTCAGCGTCCGCTTGGCCGCTGGATCAAGTCGGTCGATGCGGGCGGCCAGCGTTGCCTGCAGAGTCGCCGGCACCTTGACGTCGGCCACATCGATGGCGCAGCGGAAGTCGCCGCGGTCGCCGTCAAGCACACCGCGCTCGGCCAGATCACGCACCATCTCCTCGACGAAGAACGGATTACCGGCCGCCTTGTCGGTGATCAGGGCGTTGATCCCGACGATTGAGGGATCGGTCCCGAGTAGCTCGGTTGCCAGCGTCGCGGTTTCCCGATCGCTCAGTGGTGCCAGCGCAATGGTCTGGGTGCCGTTGCTCAGGCCGCCGCGATATTCGGGGCGGTAGGTGATCACCACCAGCGAGGCGGTTTGGCGTATCACCGCGAAAACGTCGGCAAGCATGGACTCGCTGACCTCATCGATCCAATGCGCGTCCTCGATGACGTAGAGCGTGTGGCTGTCGTGGGCCGTCAATGCGGCATTGACGAGCGCGGTCAACCGTCTCCGCCGCGCATCCGGATCGATCTTGGGCGGCGGCACATCGGGATCGGCGATACCCAGCAGGTCGTCGAACAGCAACACGTCCTCCGGCTCTGCGTCGGGAGACTGAGCCCGTATCCGCGCTCGAGCGACATCCGGCTCAAGGCCTTTGACGCCGGTGATCCTGCGCAGCAGCCGTGCTACGACGTGGAAAGGGATTCCGCTGGTGTGGGATTCGCAGAAGGCGCTGAACACGTCGACACCTCGGGCGGCTGCCACCGCGACGAGTTCGCGAACGATGCGGCTCTTGCCGATCCCGGGTGGGCCGACCACGGTGACCACCGCGCCATCGCCGTCGATCGCGAGTCCCAGCAAGTTTTCGACGGCGGACATTTCCTGGCGGCGACCGACCAGCTTCGACTCGGCTCGCGCGGAAGGCAAAGGTTCTTCTCCAAGGCCCAGCAACCGGCGGGCGCCGACCGGCGCGTCGGCGCCCTTGATCCGGACCAGCTCGAATTCACCGAGATTCGCGAGGCCTTCGACGAGGCGCGCGGTCGAGGTGCTGAGCATCACCCCGCCGGGCGGGGCCGCCGATTCCATCCGCTGAGCCAGCCCGACTTGCTCACCGATGGCGGTGTAGCCGAACGGACCCGACCCGATTTCACCGGCGATCACCTGACCGGAGTTGAGGCCCACGCGCAGTTGGAGGTCGACACCGTCGCGTTCGTGGACGTCGGCGGCGAGTCGCTTGGCTTCTTGCTGAATGCCAAGTGCCGCGTGGCAGGCGCGAATAGCGTGATCCTCCAACGCAATCGGAGCGCCGAACACGGCCATGATCCCGTCACCGGTGAACTTGTCCACCGTGCCGCCGAACCGCCCCACCACCGCGGCACAGTGATCGGCGATGTCGGCCATGACTTCCCGCAGCCTCTCGGGGCCCACCGCCGCCGCGATGTCCATGGAGTGGACCACGTCGGCGAACAGAACGGTGACCTGTTTGTACTCCGCCCGTGCATCGACATCTTTGACGGGGGAACCGCAGCCATGACAGAACCGGGCACTCTCCAGGGGCGCAGTGCCACACGTCCGGCACGGTGCCATGGCGGTCATCCGACCCTCCGCCCGATCCCCAGCGATTCCAGCGCTTTCTCAGGATAGGCGTCGGGGCGCCGTCGCCGCAGCGGTGTCGTCGTCGCGGCACCCCGGGTACCCGTGGCCGACTGCCGACCAACCGTCTGGTTGGTATATGTTGGGCGGCAGAGTTCCCGCCAGCCGGAGGTTATCCATGGGCAGCGCAATCAAGTACCAGCGCACACTGTTTGAACCCGAGCACAATTTGTTTCGCGAGTCCTACCGGGCCTTTCTCGAGCGCCATGTGGCGCCGTACCACGACGAGTGGGAGAAGGCGAAGATCGTCGACCGCGGTGTCTGGCTCGAGGCCGGCAAGCAGGGATTCCTGGGCATGGCGGTGCCTGAAGAGTACGGCGGCGGCGGTAACCCCGACTTCCGGTACAACACGATCATCACCGAGGAAACGACCGCGGGGCGATACAGCGGAATTGGCTTCGGACTGCACAACGACATCATCGCGCCGTATTTGCTGGAGCTGACCAACGAAGAGCAGAAGCAACGCTGGTTGCCGAAGTTCTGCACCGGCGAAATCATCACCGCGATCGCGATGACCGAGCCGGGAACCGGCAGCGACCTGCAGGGCATCAAGACCCGCGCGGTCAAACAGGGCGATCATTACGTGCTCAACGGCGCAAAGACGTTCATCACCAACGGAATCAACTCCGACCTGGTGATCGTCGTCGCCCAGACTGATCCGGACAAGGGCTCACAAGGCTTTTCGCTGCTCGTCGTTGAACGCGGCATGGAAGGCTTTGAGCGCGGCCGCCATCTGGACAAGATCGGTCTCGACGCGCAGGACACGGCGGAGTTGTCGTTCACCGACGTCAAGGTTCCCGTCGAAAACCTGCTCGGCGAGGAGGGCAAGGGCTTCATCTATTTGATGCAGAACTTGCCGCAGGAGCGGATCAACATCGCGGTCATGGCCGCCGCGGCGATGGAGCAGGTGCTCGAACAGACGCTGCAATACACCAAGGAGCGCAAGGCCTTTGGCAAGCCGATCGGCAGTTTCCAGAACAGCCGCTTCGTGCTGGCCGAGTTGGCGACCGAGGCCACCGTGGTGCGCATCATGGTCGACGAGTTCCTGCGGCTGCATCTGGACAAGAAGCTGACGGCCGAGCAGGCCGCGATGGCCAAGTGGTACTCCACCGAAAAGCAGGTGCATCTGATCGACCGGTGTCTGCAGCTGCACGGGGGCTATGGCTACATGCGCGAATACTCGGTCGCTCGTTCCTATCTCGACGCCCGGGTGCAGACGATCTATGGCGGCACAACCGAGATCATGAAGGAGATCGTCGGACGCAGCCTCGGGGTCTAGCCGCGTGATCATGATGCACATCGGCTAACGTCGGCGGCGGTGGACCAATCTTGCTGTCACGCAACAACGAATCGTCGGCAGACGCGCGGCACCCGTGCGGATGGTGACACGAACCAAGCACAACTAGTCGGCTTACGCTGTCATTGCTTGGCTTTACGGCAAAATAGTCGATGCCCATGAATAGCTCCTTTGCTCGAGTGGATAGCCGGCGCCTCGCGTGCCGTCGGCGCATGTCCATTGGCTACGCGGAGCGCGTAATCACCCGGCGTCGGCGTGTCTTGAGGCAGGATCGGTCGCGACACGATCGTCTTCCTGCATCATTTCGACATCGGAGTGGTCTCCGTTTTCGTAATATTCGCGAATTGCCTTCGTATTTCTTGTTCGCTGGAGCAAAGTTATGCGAGCCCGGCGATAATACGAACTCGGTGGGGTTCGTAACCCGCGTTTGGGGCACCAACCGCGCGCAGGGGCCGCAGGGTACGGGCATGGCCATACAAAGGGGCATATCCGTCGGCTGGGAGGCTTGGTGAACGGGAAGAGAGGTCACGTGCGCAGGCTCGCTGGTCGGGCGCTCGTCAGCGTGGCGACCACAGCGTTGGCCATCGTGCTGTTGGCACCTACCGTTTCAGCGTCTCCGATCGGTGACGCCGAAGCCGCCATCATGGCCGAGTGGACCAAGGCCGGCGGCGACACCTCTCCGCTCGGCCCCCGCAAGGGCGACGTCTACCCGGTTGCCGACGGCTTCGCGTGCGACTTTGACGGCGGCAAATTCTTCTTCACCACGGCCACCGGAGCGAAATTCATCTACGGCCCGATCCTGGAAAAGTACGACATGCTGGGCGGTGCGGCCGGTGGCGATCTGGGCTTTCCGACCATCAACGAGGTGCCCGGTCTGGCGGGCCCGGACAGTCGAGTGGCGACGTTCTCGGCCAGCGACAAGCCGGTGATCTATTGGACGCCCGATCACGGCGCGTTCGTCGTGCGCGGCGCCCTGAACGCCGCCTGGGACAAACTCGGCAGCTCCGGCGGCGTCCTCGGCGCCCCGGTCGGGGATGAGACCTACGACGGCGAAGTGTCCTCGCAGAAGTTCAGCGGCGGCCAGATCTCCTGGAACCGCAAAACCAAGGAATTCACCACCGAGCCGGCGAATCTGGCCGAGCAGCTCAAGGGCTTGCAGGTAGCGATCGATCCCACCGCGGCCATCAACATGGCCTGGCGCGCGGCCGGCGGAGTCAACGGTCCGCTGGGCGCCAAGCAGGGCGGTCCGAATCCCATCGGCGGTGACGGCATCGTCCAGAACTTCGCCGGCGGCAAGGTGTTCTTCAGCCCGGCTACGGGTGCGAGCGCCCTCGAAAGCGACATCCTGGCGAAGTACGAGTCGGTCGGTGGCCCGGTCAGTAGCGACCTGGGTTTCCCGACCGCTAACGAGTCCGACGGCGGCGTCAGCCCCAACAGCCGGATCGCCACCTTCTCCGGGGCCGACAAGCCCGTCATCTTCTGGACCTCCGACCACGGCGCCTTCGTCGTGCGCGGGGCCATGAAGGCCGCCTGGGACAAGTTGCGTGGTCCCACCGGGAAGCTGGGCGCGCCGGTCGGTGATCAGACCGTCGACGGCGACGTGATCTCGCAGAAGTTCACCGGCGGCAAGATCTCGTGGAACCGCGCGAAGAACACCTTCGCCACGGACCCGGCCAACCTGGCTCCGCTGTTGTCGGGCCTACAGGTGTCGGGGCAGAACCAGCCGAGCGGTTCGGCGCTGCCTGCGCACGCCAAGAATTGGTTCAGCTGGAGCTGGTGGTACCTGTTCGCGCTGGTTCCGCTGCTGGTTCTGGTGCTGCTGGCGGTGTTCGTGGCGTTGCGGTGGCGCCGGCACCGCGCCGGTCGCAACAGCGCACCCTACGACCTGGAGCGCGACGTCGACGTCGGCGGCTACGAGGACGCGGGCGAGCCGCGCTGGGGTCCCGACTACACCGACGCATCCAGCGAGCACATGTCGTTCACCGAACCGCACGAACCGGATCACCGCGACGACGACGAACACGCGCTGCTGGCCAGGTGGCCGCACTCACCGGAAACGGCCGAAATGGACGAAGACGGTGGGTATGACGAGCCGTCGCATCCCTTGACCGAGGAGGAATGGGATGAGTTAGCGGTCGACGAGCGGGATCCCGACTCGGTCGACACCGATTCCATCCCGGTCGTGTCGGCCGACGATCTGTTCGACGCCGGCTACGGCGATGAGCTGCCGGAAGCCGGCTATCCGGATAGGCCCGACGTACCGGAGAGCGCGTACCCGGACGTCGCGGACGACGAGTACGCGGACGCGGCCGGTCCGGAGGGCGCCTATCCGCTTGAAAGCGCCTATCCGGAGGCCGGCTATCCCGAACTCGCCGACGAGGAAGCCGCTTACCCCGAGGCGGGCTACCCGGGCGCCGACGAGGAAGAGGCCGCCTATCCCGACGTCGCCGTCCCGCACACCCCGCCGGGCGCAGTGCATCCCGATGCTGCCTATCCCGCAGAAGAGCCGGCGACCGCGTATCCCGACGTCGCGGTCCCGCACACGCCGCCGGATCTTGCCGGCGCCGGCGGTGCCGCCTCCGGTGCTGCCGCGTCCGGTGCTGCCGCTGCCGGTGGGGCAGCTGCGGGTGGGCCCGCAGCCAGCCTTGCGGCGGCGCTCGGGGCCGCGTCCGGCCTCGCGCCGAGAGCCGGGCGCCACGCAGCCGCGGACGCCGACGAAGAGGACTTCGCGCCGGCCGCGGCGATCGGGGCAATAGGTCCGGCCGGGCGCCCGACGATCCATCTGCCGTTGGACGACCCGTATCAGATACCCGACGGCTACCCGATCAAGGCGAGTGCCCGATTCGGCCTGTACTACACGCCGGGTAGCGAGCTCTACCACGACACCCTGGCCGAGATCTGGTTCACCAGCGAGGAAGTCGCGCTGATCAACGGGTTCGTGAAGGCCGACTGACAAGCCGGACGTCCCGGCGCTATACCTTGCGGATCACCGTGACGACCTTGCCGAGCACGGTCGCGTCATTGCCGGGAATGGGATCGAACGCCGGGTTGTGTGGCATCAGCCAGACCTGACCGCCCGCGCGCTTGAACGTCTTGACGGTGGCCTCGCCGTCGAGCATGGCGGCGACGATGTCGCCGTTGTCGGCGACGTTCTGCTGCCGGATCACCACCCAGTCGCCGTCGCAGATCGCGGCATCGACCATGGAGTCGCCGACCACCTTGAGTAAAAACAGCGTGCCCTCGCCGACCAGCTCGCGGGGGAGCGGGAAGACGTCCTCGACGGCTTGCTCGGCCAGGATCGGTCCACCGGCCGCGATGCGCCCGAGCACGGGCACGAAGGTCGGTTCCGGCAATGCGTCGGACCCGGCGACCTCGGTGGCGGGCGCGGCCGCGACCACATCGTCGGCGCCGCGGACGTCGACCGCCCGGGGGCGGTTCGGGTCCCGGCGCAGGAATCCCTTGCGTTCGAGGGTGCGCAGTTGATGAGCCACCGAAGAGGTCGACGTCAGGCCGACCGCGTCGCCGATCTCCCTGATGCTCGGCGGGTAGCCACGGGTGGTCACCGACTCCCGGATGACATTCAAGATGGTGCGTTGCCGCTGGGTAAGCGATGAATCCACGGAATGCAGGCGGCCGCTTGGACCGGTCGCCGAGGTGTCGTTGCTGTCGCTCATGGCACTGAATGTAGTCTCCCCGCACCGAGGAATCAAACATGTGTTCGACTGGCGTGTCATGGCATGCACATGGTGGCTAAAGGCCCTAGAACGGCTGAATCACACGTGTGTAACTTTTGCGTAGACCGGGTACCTGTGCTGCATGGCAGGAATGGCGACCGGCAGAAGTTGTCGGTGGCGTGGTCTAGCGTTTTGCTCGTGCGACACGCTTCGCTCAAATGTTCGTATTTCGAACACACGAGCGATAGTGTCGAACACACGAGCGAGGATTTAGACGACCGGAGGAACGCACCATGACGCTCATGCACACAGTCTCACCGCGGATCAGCAACATGCGGCGCCCCACCGATGGGCTGGTCGCACGGCCTCGCTATGACGTCGCACGGCCTCGCTACGAGCAGGAGCGCGTGCTGCGGCGCCGGTCCGTGCCGGCCCGGCCGGCCGGAGCGCCGATGCGCTACCGCGGTACCGGTGTGTCGATGTCGCAAGCACCGCATCGTCGCCGCCCGGTCACGCTGGGGACGACGGTGGGTCTGGCCCTGATGGCCGGAGTCATCACGCTCTGGCTGGGACTGGTCGCCAATCTCGGTCAGATCGCCAACGGCGACTCCGGCGCCGCGGCCGCTCCCGTTCCGGACCGGCTGTCGGTCGTGCAGGTCGAGCCGGGCGAATCCCTTCAGGATGTGGCGCACCGGGTCGCGCCGGAAGCGCCGGCCCGCCAGGTCGCCGACCGCATCCGCGAACTCAACAACCTGAGCTCTCCGGCGCTGGCCGCCGGCCAGACCCTGATCGCGCCGGTCGGCTGACCGCAGCCGCGTATCGCGAAAGCCGCTCTACGCCAAGGCTCCTCGGTTCTCCCGTCGGTGACGGCGCACGCGTCGTGGCAACGTTGGCCCGCCCGGGGGAGGGCACGGGTACGCTCGGAGTGTTCTTCCGAGACGCCGGCCCAGCGAAGGAGCGGTCATGCATTGCCCGTTCTGCCGCCATCCCGACTCCCGGGTGATCGACTCCCGGGAAACCGATGAAGGCCAAGCCATTCGGCGCCGCCGATCCTGCCCGGAGTGCGGGCGACGATTCACCACCGTAGAGACTGCGGTCTTGGCCGTCGTGAAACGCAGCGGTGTCACCGAGCCGTTCAGCCGCGAAAAGGTCATCAAAGGCGTCCGCCGCGCCTGCCAGGGCCGCCAGGTGGACGAGGACGCGCTGAATCTGCTGGCCCAGCAGGTCGAAGACACCGTGCGTGCCGCCGGCTCGCCGGAGATTCCCAGTCACGAAGTCGGCCTGGCGATCCTCGGCCCATTGCGTGACCTGGACGAGGTGGCCTATCTGCGCTTCGCCTCGGTATACCGGTCCTTTTCGTCGGCCGACGATTTCGAGCGCGAGATCGCCGCGCTTCGCAAGCACCGCAAAGTATCGACACCGAGCTGACCCCGATGTCTCCGGACGTGCATCCCGATCTCGAGGCGCTCGCGCCGCTGCTCGGCACCTGGGCCGGCCGCGGTTCGGGCGAATACCCGACGATCCAGCCCTTCGAGTATCTCGAAGAAATCGTGTTTTCCCATGTGGGCAAACCGTTTCTGGCCTACGCGCAAAAGACCAAAGGTGCCGCCGACGGCAAGCCGATGCATGCCGAGACCGGCTACCTTCGGGTGCCGCAGCCCGGTCACGTCGAGATGGTGCTGGCCCACCCCAGCGGCGTGACCGAAATCGAGGTCGGGACCTACCGGGTGATCGGCGGCGTCATCGAAATCGAGTTGGCCACCACGTCGGTCGGATTGACCCCGACCGCCAAAGAGGTTTCCGCGCTTGGTCGGACCTTGCGGATCGACGGCGACCAGCTGTCCTACTCGGTGCGGATGGGTGCGGTCGGGCAACCCCTGCAGCATCATCTGTCCGCGCAGCTGCAGCGCAAGCCCTGAATCTCAGTCGAGTTGTGTCATACCATCGTTGACGACGCGGCCGGCGACGCGAGCCCAGCCCCCGGGGCTCCACCCGGTTTCCAGCATCGATCCCTGGCCCTGGACGATGCTCAGGTCGCGGCGGAGATGGTCGGTGATCCGCATGGCCGCCGAGCCGGTCGCTTCGTCTTCTGGCACACCGAGATTCGCGACGAACATCCGGGAACGCAGTGCCCCGGCGCACTGATCGATCCAGGCCCACAGGTAATGGGCGGTGTCGTCGGGAAACTCGCTGGGGTCGGCCGCGAGAACCTGGTCAACGGACTCGAATTCGTGAAAGAGCAACTCCGGGCCCCATTCCGGGCGGGCCCGCACACCCACCAGGTCGCCCTCGTAGTGCACCTGCACGATGCCGGCCGGCACCGCAAGCGCGTTGATCGGCATACCGCTCGCGCGCAGCCACCACGACGCGCCGACGGTCGGGTGCCCGGCGAACGGAATCTCGGTGCGTGGCGTGTAGATCGTGGCATGCGCGGTGGTTGCTCCGGCAGCCGGTAGATCGATGAATACCGTTTCGCTGTAACCCAATTGGGTGGCCAGCTGCTGGCGATCGGCGGGTGGGACCTGACTGGCGTCGACGACGCCCAACGGATTGCCGAAGTTGCCGTCGCGGTCGGTGAAGACGCGCAACACCGTCACGTCGATGCCCATGGCCCGACTGTACGGGCCGGGTCAAACGAATTGTCTAAGTCGCGCTGCGCTCGTCGGAACCCATCGCGTTGAGCACAGCGACGCGAGTGTCGGCCGGGCCGGTGACGGTGCGTTCGCCGCTGCCGGTGCGCAGCAGCTGGCGTAGCGCGGCTTGGTCGTATTCGGCGGGCGCGGTGGTGTCGATGAAGCGCTGGACGACGTCGATGAAACGGGCCGGGTCTTCGTGGAACGGAAAGTGGCCGGAGCCCTGGAAGATCTCCAGGCGCGAGCCGGGCATCGCGGCGTGTGCCATCCAGGCATGGCGGACGGGGACCACCACATCCTTGGTGCCCCAGACGATCTGCACGGGGATGGCCTCGGTCAAATAACATCGGTCCAGGAACGTGACGATCTGCCCCCGCCAGTCCACCACGGCCCGCAGTGTCCGGCTGAAGGCCGATGAGGCCGTCGGCTCCGGCAAGTCGTCCAGAATGCGTAACACGTTCGGGAGATCGCGGCCCAAGCCGGTCGATCCGATCGCCAGGCCCGCGAGCCGCCCCGCCACCTGGACGGCCGGTAATACCAGGGGCAGCCGCAGCAGCGCCAGTGCCTCCGTCCCGATCGGCAGCGAGGCCAACCGGAAGGCGACGTTGACGTCCTTGGTGACACCACCCGCTGCGACCAGGATGAGCCGCTCGACCAAATGTGGGAACTGGTAAGCGAATTGCATCGCCACCCCGCCACCGAGGGAGTGACCGACGATCGTCACGCGTTCGATGTCGAGCACGGACAGCAAGTCGCGCATGCCGTTGGCGTAGCCGGCCACCGAGTAGTCCGCGCGGGGTTTGTCGGACTGGCCGTGCCCCAGCAGGTCGGGGGCGATCACCGTGAAGCGCTGAGCGAGCTTGGCCTGCACCGTATTCCACGTCGTGGAGTTGTCACCGATGCCGTGAATCAACAGAATCGCCGGACCGGAGCCGGCGATGCGGAACGCTCGTTTGTACCCGTGGATGGTGCGGTATTCGAGCCTGGGGGTGGTCACTTCACGCACCGGGCGAAGGTTGCTCTTACGCTTCCGCTCAGTCATCTCGCCACCCTTGTTGTCGCGTCCCGTCGGGTGATTACGCGGGGCCGTCGTCGTCGCGCTTCTTCTCCGCTTCCTGGGCTAGGAATCGCTCGAACTCGGCACCAAGTTCGTCGCCGCTAGGAAGGTCCTCATCGCGCGTTAGTAACGACCTGTTTTCCTGAGCGTCGATGAAGGCATCGTACTGGCGCTCGAGTGCGGCCACCACTTGAGCGACCTCGGCGCTCGCCTCGACCTGCTCGTCGATCTTGCCCCGGATCTCGGCGGCTGCCTCGGTCAGTGCCGACAGCGGGAGGTCGAGCGACCCGGTCTTGGCGACCTGCTCGAGCAGCGCTTGGGCGGCGGCGGGGTAGTCGGTCTGCGTCAGGTAGTGCGGAACGTGAACCGTGAAACCGACCACCTCATGCCCGTGCTGTGCCAGCCGGTATTCCAGCAGGTTCGATGCACTGCCCGGGACCTGGATCTCGGAGATCCACGGCTGGAAATCGGTGATCAAGTCGCGATTGTTGGAGTGCGCGGTCAGCGTGATGGGCCGGGTGTGCGGGACCGCCATGGGGACGGTGCCCAGGCCGATGGTCTGCCGTACACCCAGCCGTTCGGACAGCAGACGCACCGCGGTGATGAACCGCTCCCATTTGAGATCCGGTTCCATCCCGGCGAGCAGCAGAAACGGCGTCCCGACGCTGTCGCGCAGTGCGTACAGGCTCAGCTCCGGGTCGTCGTAGTTGGTGAAATGGTCTGTCTTGAAGGTCATCAGCGGCCGGCGCGAGCGGTAGTCCAGCAGTTCGTCGATCGCGAAGGACGCGACCAGCTCGGTGTCCAGGGCCTCCTTCAGGTGGGTAGCGGCCAGCCGGATCGCGTGGCCGGCGTCCGAGAATCCCTCCAAAGCGTGCACCAGCACGGGGCCGCGACCGTCCGATGTCACCAACTGAGGCGCCGGGAACTCCAGCTCATACATGCCGGGTTGCCCTGGCTGGTAGTAGAGATCGTCGTCGTTCTGCTCGTTAGACATCGTTGCCTCCTCCCGGGGGTTTCTCCAGGGTGCCTTAACTAGTGTCTCCCGAATCGACGGGCACCATTACTCGAAAACGGGATGACGCTTGAACGTAATCCGGATGGAACAATTCCGCCCGGATCGAAGTCGTCCAGCAAATCTACAACCGCGGCGCCGAGCGTGGAATTCCGCTTCCGCTCCTCTGGTCGGGCATTATGGGACTCGATGCGCGTCCGGATGTTGCTGCTATGCCCACTGGTCGGCCTGGCGACGTTGTTGGCGTCGTGCGGGCGCCCGGTGCTGCATGTGTCGCTGCCCACTACCACTCAGGCACCGAAAACGAGTAAGACGGTCCAGCGTCTCAGCCAGCCCGAGCCGGGTGCGGTTGCCGCCCCGGTGGATCCGGACCGGCGAGTGGGAGCAATCTTCTTGGACGGCAGCACTCAGCACGTGTGCACGGGCTCGGTGCTGCATTCCGCGGCCGGCAACCTGGTGCTGACCGCCGCGCACTGCCTGGCCGGAGCTGCCCAGATCACCTTCGTGCCCGGTTTGTCCGGGGATGGGGTGCCACCTGATCTCTGGACGGCCGACAACGTCTACCTGGATCCACGTTGGGTTGCCAGCAAAGACCCCCACGCCGACTACGCGATTGCGCGGGTCAACAGCGACCATGGTGGTTCGGTGGAGGCGCGGGCCGGCTTGGCGCTGACCCTGGGCACCGCCCCGCCGCCCAGCAGCCGCGTGACCGTGGTGGGCTATCCATCCGGCGTGGGCGGCTCGCCGATCGCCTGTCAGGGCAGCACGGCGCTCACCGACGGCGGATATCCCTCATTGGTATGCCAGGGACTCGTCGGCGGCACCAGCGGCGCACCCTGGGTCAGCGGCACGACCGTTGTCGGGCTGATCGGTGGACTCGAACGCGGGGGATGCGCCGAGAACGTGTCCTACTCCGCGCCGTTCGACGACCACATCGCCCAGCTTCTGACCCGCGCGGAAGCCGGCGGCCCGGGCGATCCGATACCGGTCGACTTGGACGACACCTGCTAGTCAGCGGCGGAACTGGTTGAGCGCGCGCACCTTGTTCATCACGTCCAGCGCCGCCACCTTGTACGCCTCGGAGAACGTCGGGTAGTTGAACACCGCGTCGACCAGGTATTCGACGGTGCCCCCGCACCCCATCACGGCCTGACCGATGTGCACCATCTCGGTCGCGCTGGTGCCGAAGATGTGCACCCCGAGCAGCTTGAGGTCATCGGTGGACACCAGGAGCTTGAGCATGCCGTAGGAGTCGCCGGCGATCTGGCCGCGGGCCAGCTCGCGGTAGCGGGCCATGCCCACCTCGTAGGGGATCGAGTTCTTGGTCAGTTCCACCTCGGTGGCGCCGACGTAGGAGACCTCGGGAATGGAGTAGATCCCGATCGGCTGCAGGTCGGTGATGCCATCGCAGGCTTCCCCGAACGCGTGGTAGGCGGCCAGCCGGCCTTGTTCCATCGAGGTGGCGGCCAGGGCCGGGAAGCCGATCACGTCGCCGACGGCGTAGATGTGGGGCACCTTGGTCGCGAAGTTATCGTCGACGAAGATCCGGCCGCGGTTGTCGGCTTCGAGCTCCGCGTTGTGCAGATCGAGGTGATCGGTCTGCCCTTGGCGCCCGGCGGAATACATTACCGTCTCGGCGGGAATCTGCTTGCCACTGGCCAGGGTGGTGACGGTGCCGGCCGAGCCGACGTCGACCGCGGTCACTTCCTCACCGAACCGGAACGTCACCGCCAGGTCGCGCAGGTGGAACTTCAGCGCCTCGATGACCTCGGGATCGCAGAAGTCCAACATGTCGCCGCGTTTTTCGACGACCGTGACCTTGGTGCCCAGCGCGGCGAACATCGACGCGTATTCGATGCCGATCACACCGGCGCCGACCACCACCATCGAGGTGGGCAGCGTCTTGAGATCGAGGATGCCGTCGGAGTCGAGTACCCGGTCTTCGTCGAACTCGATGCCGGACGGCCGCGCCGGCCTGGTGCCGGTGGCGATCACGATGTATTTGCCACTGATGGTTAGCTTTTCGCGCCGGGACGGGTCTTCGATTTCGATGGTGTGCGGGTCGATGAAGCGGCCGTGCCCGATCAGCAGGTCGATCCTGTTGCGCATCAGCTGGTTACGTACGACGTCGACTTCCTTGCCGATCACGTGCTGGGTGCGGGCCAGCAGGTCGGCAGGGGTGATCTTCTCCTTGACGCGGTAGCTCGCGCCGTAGAGCTCGCGCTGGCTCATGCCGGTGAGGTAGAGCACCGCTTCGCGCAACGTCTTTGACGGGATCGTGCCGGTCTGCACGCACACACCGCCCAGCATCTGGCCGCGTTCGATGATCGCCACCGATTTGCCGAGCTTGGCCGAGGCGATGGCGGCCTTCTGGCCGCCCGGCCCCGAGCCGATCACGACCATGTCGTATTCCTGCATCGATCCCATGAGATAGACGATAGAGCCCACAGTCGAGACTTTCTCCACAGACGGATGGCGCAATTGCGTTGCGCGAACGCGGTCTGACGGTGGCGGCCAGCAGCGTTGGGCCTCATGACACCGCATACACCCGATTTTGAACTGAACCGCCCCGGCGCACTGATTGCGGCGCTACCGGCCGTTCTCGGCTTCGTTCCGGAGAATTCATTGGTCTTGGTGTCGTTGGACCGCGGCGAGCTCGGCGCCGTGCTGCGCGTCGACCTCTCCGACGAACTCGTCGGCGGGATCGGGCACCTGGCCGAGGTTACCGCCGCCGCGGCGCCCGAGGCGGCGATCGCGGTGATCGTCAACGACGAGGGCGCCCACTGCCCGCAGTGCAACGAAGAATACCGGCAGCTCTGCGCGATGCTCGCAGAAGTGTTGTCGGAGCACAACATTGAGCTGTTGGCGGCGCACGTGGTGGATCGGGTGGCCCGTGGCGGGCGCTGGCATTGCGTGGACGGCTGCGGCGCGAGCGGCACGGTCGACGATCCATCCGCGTCGCCCCTGGCCGCCGCCGCGGTGCTGGAGGGTCGGCGGCTGTATTCGCGTCGCGCCGACCTGCTGGCGGTGCTGGCTGTCGAGGATCCGGCCCGCAGCGCCGCACTGGCCGGCCCGCTCGGCGAGCAGGCGGCCACCCGCGCGGCGGAGCATCGCGCGGATCCCGCGGGCTGTTGCCGTCGCGACGTGGAACGCGCGATCGCCGCGGCCGGTCGCGTGGTGGGCGGGCGATCGCTGTCGGACGACGAGCTGGCCGCGCTGGGCTGCGCGCTGCACGACGCGCAGGTGCGCGACACGTTGTACGCCCTCGCGGTGGGCGCGAAGGCCGGGGAAGCCGAGACGTTGTGGGCGTCGCTGGCACGCACCCTGCCCGCGCCGTGGCGGGTCGAAGCGCTGGTGTTGCTCGCGTTCAGCGCCTACGTCCGCGGGGATGGCCCGCTGGCCGGGGTGTCGCTGGAGGCCGCGCTGCGCTGCGATCCGGACCATCGGATGGCGGGCATGCTCGATACGGCGTTGCAGTCGGGTCTGCGGCCGGAACAGATCCGCGAACTCGCGGCGACCGGCTACCGGCTGGCCAAGCGGCTCGGGGTGCGGCTACCGCCGCGGCGGGCATCCGGCCGCTGCGCGGGGTAGCGGCGAGTCAGACCTTTTCGACCTTGACGGCGTGCGCCATCTCGTGCGGCAGGGTGACGTTCTCATGTCCGGGTATCAGGATGGTGACCCCGACGGGGCCGGTTTCGACGGTGACGCGCGCATTCGGCACGACACCGGCGTCCTTGAGCCGTGCGATCAGATCGATGTCGCCCTGAACATGCTCGGTGAGCTGGCGGACGACGACCGCGACCGGCGATCCCGCCGGCAATTCGGTCAGGCGGACCAGATTGAGGCCGTCGGCGCCGGAATCGGGGCCCACGCCGAGGTCCAGCAAACCGGGAATCGGGTTGCCGAACGGGGAGGTGGTGGGATTGTTGAGCACTTTGACCAGCCGGCGCTCCACGTCCTCGCTCATCACGTGCTCCCACCGGCACGCCTCGGCGTGCACTTCTTCCCATGGGAGCCCGATGACGTCGACGAGCAGCCGCTCGGCGAGCCGGTGCTTGCGCATCACGGCGACGGCCAGGGCCCGGCCCTTGTCGGTGAGTTCCAGGTGCCGATCACCGGCCACGTGGAGGAGTCCGTCGCGCTCCATCCGGGAGACGGTCTGGCTGACGGTCGGACCGCTCTGGTCGAGCCGTTCGGCGATCCTGGCGCGCAGCGGCGTTACGCCCTCTTCCTCGAGGTCGTAGATGGTCCGCAGGTACATCTCGGTGGTATCGACCAGGTCGTTCATTCAGCACCCTCCATTGACGCCGAGTCTACTTGCCCAGCTGCCGAAATGGGCTCAACGCTTCCCCTCGGCAAGCAAGTATGCCCGCCGCAATTTCGCGGCGGGCATACTGTCGGCGCTACCTGGCTTGAGTGCGGCGCCTCAGCTCGCGTACGAGCGCAGCCGATCGGCGCGCTCTCCGTTGCGCAGCTTGGCCATCACGTCGCGCTCGATCTGACGGACCCGCTCACGCGACAGACCAAACAGCTTGCCGATCTGATCCAGCGTCCGCGGCTGGCCGTCGTCGAGACCGAAACGCAGCCGGATCACCTGGTGTTCGCGCTCGTCGAGAGTCGCCAGCACACTACGGATGTCGGTGTGCAGCAGCTCGGCGATCACCGCGTTCTCCGCGGACATCGCTTCGGCGTCCTCGATGAAGTCGCCCAGCGGCGCTTCTTCTTCGGATCCGACGGGCATGTCCAGGCTGACCGGGTCGCGACTGTGCTCGAGCAGATCGTTGATCTTCTCGACCGGGATTCCGGACTCGGAGGCCAGTTCCTCGTCGGTGGCTTCACGGCCCAGGTTCTGGTGCATCTCCCGCTTGATCCGGGCCAGCTTGTTGACCTGCTCAACGAGGTGAACGGGCAGCCGGATGGTGCGGCTCTGGTCGGCCATCCCGCGGGTGATGGCCTGACGGATCCACCACGTGGCGTACGTCGAGAACTTGAATCCCTTTGTGTAGTCGAACTTTTCCATCGCGCGGATCAGTCCGAGGTTGCCCTCCTGAATCAGGTCGAGCAACGGCATCCCCCGGCCGGTGTAGCGCTTGGCCAGTGAGACCACCAGGCGCAGGTTCGCTTCCAGCAGGTGACGACGCGCCGCCTGGCCATCACGTACGACGACGGCAAGATCGCGTTTGCGGTTCTCGCCGAGACGCTTGCGCGTCGCGAGCAGATGCTCGGCATACAGTCCGGCCTCGATGCGCTTCGCCAGTTCGACTTCGTCCGCGGCGGTCAGCAACGCCGTCTTCCCGATGCCGTTCAGATATACGCGCACGAGGTCCGCTGCAGGGCTCTGAGCATCAAGATCGCTGGTGTCGATCCTGCCTGTGATGGCATTCGCCATGGCGGCCTCCCGATTGGCTTGTAGCTGTCATGGTGTTAAACGACAGATCAGCCCTCAGAGTTCCCGCGCCGCCGCCATCTCACACGCTTTGACGTGCACAAATGTGCCGCCGACCTGAGAATGTCCTGAGAAGAGTGCGCGGAACCCGGTTAACCGGAACCGGCGCCGTATTCGTGATCCGGGTTGTCGTCGCGGCCCGGGTTGTATTCCGCGCCCGGCGAACCCGGTTGCGGCTGCGGGGGGCGCCGCGCCTCGAGTGCCGGTCGCTCGGCCGTCGGGAACAACGGGGTGCGCCGTGCGGCATCGTCGAACCGCCGAGGCTCGTTCTTGGCGCGAGGTGGCCGATCATTAGCGATCAGCACTGCCATCCAGGGCAACGGGATGGACGCCGCCACGATCGCCAGCGAGATCAGTCCGTTGTGCCAGGCGCCATAGGCGAAAGCGGCCAGCAGCAGCGCGGGAATCCGGAAAGCCATCAGCGTCAGATATTTACGCACCCGGGCGCGATGCTGTTGCTCGTACGAAGGCTCGGCGGCGGTAATCAGCACCGGCCGGCCGTCGTCGTCGAACCCCAAATCCGGGCCGCGCTTCATTCCTCCACTGTCCCACATCCGGCCGATTCCGGTCAGGGCGCCTCGGCAGGCACAATGTGAGGTATGCAGACCCAGACGATCGAACGCACCGACACCGACGAACGCGTCGACGACGGGACCGGCAGCGACACCCCCAAGTACTTCCATTACGTCAAGAAGGACAAGATCGCCGAGAGTGCGGTCATGGGTAACCACGTGGTCGCGTTGTGCGGTGAGGTTTTTCCCGTGACGCGGGCGGCCAAGCCGGGCTCGCCGGTCTGCCCGGATTGCAAGAAGATCTACGAGCAGCTCAAGAAGGCCTGATCAGCTCGGCCGCTCTACCGGCTCGCCGGCGCGGTCCTGTGTCGCCGGATTTGTCGTCACCGGATTCGACAGCGCCTCCGCCGTTCGCTTGAGTGCGGGCGAACGCGACAACAACCATTTGCGCAGCCGGTGGGCGTGCGTGCGGGGCGCCGGGAATTCCTCCTGGATCGCGGCATTGAGCTCGGCGCCGAGCATGATCGCGAAGCCGCCGAAGAAGGCGAACAACAGGAACGCGATCGGTGTGGACAGCGCGCCGTAGGTGTAGCCCGTGCTGGTAATCCAGCGCAGGTAGATCCGCAGGCCCAGCGTCGCGATCACGAACACGGCGGTGGCCAGGACGGCGCCGTAGAGCAGGCGATGTGTCGGCAGGGGTTCCGGCAGTGACACCCTGTACAAAATGACGACGCCCAGGATCAGCCCGAGGATCAGCGCCGGGTAGTAGCCGTAGCGCAGCACGTTGGCCAGGTCGTCCGGGATGTGTTCGGACACCGTGCGCGGGCCCACCACGAGGACCGGTGCGGCCACCACCGCGCACACCAGCCCTACTACGTAGAGGAACAGCGCGAACAGGCGCTGGCGCACCGGGTGGCGCAGCGGTGTCTGGTCGTGCGCCTCGACCACGGAATCGACGAAGGCCGAGATCGCCGATGACCCTGCCCACAACGACAGCAAGAAGCCGAGGGAGACCACCTCACCGCGGGCGTGCGCGGTGATGTCACGAACGGTGGGCTCGATGATCTCGTTGACGACGCTGGACGAGAACAGACTGTGTGCCGCCGAGATCGCACTCTTCTCGATGCTGGGCAACGCGTCCGGCCCGAACAGCGGAGCCACATAGGCCAAGCTGCCCAGCATCCCCAACAGCAGCGGAGGCGTCGAGAGCGCCGACCAGAAGCCCGCCTGCGCGGACTCGGCAAAGATGGAGTCGTCCCAGCTTTTTGCGAGGGTCCTCAACGCGATTCGCCAAACGTGATGGCGTGACGGCCTTACGGTCTGATCGCTCATACCGGTCCAGCATTACCGATCAGTTCGCCCACACCTCACATTGTGAACGGGCGAGTTTCGCTGGACCTAGCTTCCGCTGACCTCCAGCACGGCGGCGAGTTCGACAAGCTTTGCCTCGTGCTCGTTAGCGTGATGCTGGCAGAAGAGAAGTTCGGCTCCCGAAGGCAGCTTGGCGCGTACGCGAGCTGCGGCACCGCAGCGGTCGCAGCGGTCTGCTCTAGTCAGCTCGGCGGTTGTCGTCAGAGTTGCGTGCATTGGCTTCTCCTTCTCGTTCCTTCACTGTCTCAGACGTTCGGCGTTTTTGCGTTGTTCCCCGATCGTTATCGGGTGTGTCGTTTCTCACGGGCTGTAAACGTTTGGTTTCGTGGGTTCTTTTAGGGTTAACGACTGTGACGAATGCTGCTGACCTGCTTGTACACCTGTGCGGAGCCGAAGAGTGGTCCGACGCGCGGAGCCGGGGGGAAATCCGCCCCGACACCACCGCGGGTGCCGACTTCATCCACCTGTCGGCGCCCGAGCAAGTCCATCTGCCGGCCAACCGGCTCTTCCGCGGTCGCCAGGATTTGGTGCTGCTGCACATCGACCCGGCGTTGCTGGACGCGCCCGTGCGGTGGGAGCCCGGTCTGCCAACGGATCCCGACGCGATGCTGTTCCCGCATCTGTACGGACCGCTGCCACTCGCGGCCGTGACACGGGTCACTGGCTACTCGCCGGGAGACGACGGCACGTTCCCGCCGATCGCGGGGCCCGCGGACCCGTCTGCAGGCTCCAGGTAGGCGTCGGCCTCGATCTCCACCAGCAGCTCGGGTGCGATCAGCGCCGAGACTTCGACCATGGTCGCCACCGGCCGTATCTGCCCGAACACCCGCGCATGCACCGCGGCGACCTCGCGCCACCGGAAATGTCGGTGACATAGATCCGGGTGCGGACCACATCGGTCAGCGAAGCGCCAGCCTCGTGCAGTGCAATCTCGATGCGGCGCAAGGCGTCTTGGGCTTGAGCGACGATGTCATCCGCGGGTCCGGCGCCGGTGGTGCCGGCGATCGCCACATAGGGACCTACTCGCACCGCGCGCGAATAACCCACCGTCGCTTCGAAATCGGATCCTGACGAGACGAGCTTACGTGTGCCTGTCATGCGGTCACCGTAGCCCGCCCGCGACTGTGCGCCGTCACGATCGCGAAAATATCTACAGGACAAGCGATTCAGTTACGGCGGATGCGCGCAATGAGCATCGCGACCACGCAGAGTCCCAGTACCAACTCACACCAGAAGAAGGACAGGTAATCGGTGAGCGCACCAACGGCCGGCGCGTTGGGCATCGAGTTGCGCACTGCCGAAAACGAAAACAGAAGAACGCCGAGGAATGAGATAAGTGTGCCATCGATCGGTCGATCGCTACGAATCTGATTGGCTACCAGCAGCATTGACAGGATCGTCAACGTCCACATCAGCAAGATGATGAATACCGCGAAGATCCATGTCGAAGGCGCGCGTCCCACGCTGATCGTCAGGTCGTTGCCCTCGTTCGGCTCCCGTGGAGGGTTGCCGATGCTGATGCTGTAGCCGTGCACCGACCCGCCGGCGAGCAACACCGTAGGCACCGGGGCGCCATCGGTGGTCAGGATGCGAACGCTGAAAAGCGATGTGTAGCTGTCGAATGGGTACTGGCTGATGTCGCCGGTTTCGAGCGCGACGGGCAGCGTTTGCGATGTCATCAGCCCGCCCGCGGTAAACGATTCGTCAATCAAGCCCGCGCCTCCGACCGCGACGACCCGCACGTTCTTGGCCAAGAACACGCCGTCCTGCGCGAAGCGTCCTCTCGGCTCGAATTGCAGCCCGACCACCAACTGGTCATCGACGGGACTGATCTTTTGGATGTCGGCATGTATGCGGATGCCGTCGCTCAGGTTCCTGTCGCCGTTTACGCCCGCCGCGTGGCCCGCCTGCTCGTAGGACACCGCCGTGATTGTCAGTACGGCCAGGAACGCGGCTACGGCGAGCAGTAAGAGCGGTCGCCGGTTGCGTGCTGCGGGGACATTTTTGAAGTCCGCGCCCACGCCCACACCCTAAACGAGTGGACCCAGCCGGGCGGGTCGACGGTTGAACGCCGGCTGAACAGCTAAGGGCTAGTCGAGGTAGTCGCGCAGGACCTGGGAGCGGCTGGGGTGGCGCAACTTCGACATCGTCTTCGACTCGATCTGGCGGATGCGCTCACGGGTCACGCCGTAGACCTGGCCGATCTCGTCCAGAGTGCGCGGCTGGCCGTCGGTGAGCCCGAAGCGCAGCCGTACTACGCCGGCTTCACGCTCCGAGAGCGTCTCGAGCACCGACTGCAACTGGTCTTGCAGCAACGTGAACGACACCGCGTCGACGGCCACGACCGCTTCGCTGTCCTCGATGAAGTCGCCGAGCTGGCTGTCGCCCTCATCGCCGATGGTCTGGTCGAGCGAGATGGGCTCACGCGCGTACTGCTGGATCTCCAGCACCTTCTCCGGCGTGATGTCCATTTCCTTGGCCAGCTCCTCAGGCGTGGGCTCGCGGCCCAGATCCTGCAGCAGCTCGCGCTGAATGCGGCCCAGCTTGTTGATCACCTCGACCATGTGCACCGGGATGCGGATGGTGCGGGCCTGGTCGGCCATCGCGCGGGTGATCGCCTGCCGAATCCACCACGTGGCGTAGGTGGAGAACTTGTATCCCTTGGTGTAGTCGAACTTCTCCACCGCGCGGATCAGACCCAGGTTTCCTTCCTGGATCAGGTCGAGGAAGGCCATGCCGCGGCCCGTGTAGCGCTTGGCCAGCGAGACCACCAGACGCAGGTTGGCTTCCAGCAGATGGTTTTTCGCGCGATCGCCGTCGCGGCAGATCCACATCATGTCGCGGCGCTGGGCGGCGGGTAGCTTGTCGCCGCGTTCGACCAGCTCGGCCATCAGCTGCGTGGCATACAGACCGGCTTCGATCCGCTTGGCGAGCTCGACCTCTTCCTCGGCGTTAAGCAGTGCCACCTTGCCGATTTGCTTGAGGTACGCACGAACCGAGTCCGCGGACGCGGTGAGTTCGGCGTCCTTGCGGGCCTGCCGCAACGCCTCGGATTCGTCTTCGTCCCAGACGAAATCGCCGGACGCCTTGTCCTTTTCCGACGGCTCGGCGATTTCCTCGTCCTCGTCGGCCGGCTTCTTGGCCGCGGCCGGCTTCACGACGGTGACGACCTCTCCGACCTCTCCGGCCTCGTCGTCGGCGGCCTCGCCCGCGTCGGCCTCGGCCTCGTCTTCAGCGACGACATCCTCGAGGTCGTCCAGGACAAGGTCGGCTTCGATGTCGAGGTCCTCGCCTTCGAGGTCGGGCTCGCCGTCGAGTTCCTCGGCGGTCTCGTCGACGGCCTCCAGGGTCTCGTCGTCGCCGGCGTCTTTGGCTGCGGCCTTGGTGCCGCGTCCGGCCGGCGCCTTGCCCGTGGCGGCCTTGGCAGGGGTGCGGGGCTTCTTCTCGATGGTCGCCTCGGTGTCGTCGGCGGGCTTGGTAGCCCGCGGTGCGGTCTTTGTTGCGCGTTTTGCCGGCGCGGAGCCGTTGGCGGCCTTTGCCGCGGGACGCTTGGCGGGAGTCTTCGTGGCGGTGCGCTTCACCGGCTCATCGGTTGCCGGACTGGTCTTGGTCGCTGCCACTTACACCCCTTCGGTTGGACTCACTTTCGGTGGGTTTGGGCATGGTTAACCGAAAGTGTCTGCTATGTCGAATGTCGGCGTTGGTATGAGCGTGACTGCTCGCACGCTTTCTGTCGGGCGGTCGCCGTGGACCATTGTAACGACAGTGCGCGCTCGTACCGCCCTAGCGGGGAAAATTCAGTGCGTTACGTCCGCGATCGAGGCCATCGCGGCACCCACAATTCCGGCGGTATTGAGCAGTGCCGCGGCCACCACCGGGGTGCGGTTTTTCAGAAGCGGCACCCATTCGTCGGCCTTTCGGCTGATCCCGCCTCCGGCGATGATCAGGTCGGGCCAGATCGCGTTTTCGATGGCGATCAGCACTCTGGTCACCTCTTTGGTCCAGCGCGGGTAACTCCACTTGTTCTTGTCTTTGACCGACGACGCCGCGCGTTTCTCGGCCTCTTTGCCGCCGACTTCGAGATGGCCGAATTCGGTGTTTGGTATCAGCTTCCCGTTGTGGATCAAGGCCGATCCGATTCCGGTTCCGAAGGTGAGCAACACGACCAGTCCGGAGTTGCCCTTGCCGGCCCCGTAGCGCTCCTCGGCGAGCCCGGCCGCGTCGGCATCGTTGAGGACCGTGACCTCCTGGCCGTCCAACTTGGAGCTGATCACCTCGCGCGCGTTGGTCCCGATCCAGGCGCGGTCGACGTTGGCTGCGGTCTGGACGATGCCGTTGGTGACGACGCCGGGATAGGTCACGCCGAGCGGACCGGTCCAGCCGAATTCGGTGACGACCTTGGCGATGGTCTTGGCGACGGCCGACGGGGTGGCGGGTTGTGGCGTCAGCAGTTTGACCCGGTCACCGATCAGCAGTCCGGTGTCCAGGTCGACGATTCCGCCTTTGATTCCGCTGCCCCCGACGTCGATGCCGAATCCACGACGCTGCGGCGTGCCGGAGGCTGCCTCGGTGCCGGGTGCATCCGTGGCCGAGTCGGTGCTGGTCATCGAAATCTCCTTGGCGAGATTTGGGATCGTTCACACCTTAGCTGGCGACGCTGCGGTTGCGGTCGGGCAATCCGTTAGGGGTGCCGCCGGTCTGCGCCGCGGTGGCCGACTGTGTTGCGATGGACCGGTGACGCGATCCGAGCCCGCGCAGCTGCGCGCCGTAGCCGAAACGCTGGCCACCGAAGCCGCCGAGTTCGTCAGGTCACGCCGCGCCGAGGTATTCGGCGCCCACGCGGGCGCGACGGTCAGTGGCGCGGTGCGGTCCAAGAGCACACCGACCGATCCGGTCACGGTGGTCGACACCGAGACCGAACGGCTGCTGCGCGACCGGTTGGCCGAATTACGGCCTGGCGACCCGATTCTCGGGGAAGAGGGCGGCGGGCCGACCGAACGGGACGCAGCGTCCGACGACGCGGTCACCTGGGTGCTCGACCCGATCGACGGCACGGTGAATTTCGTCTACGGCATCCCGGCCTATGCGGTCTCGGTCGGGGCGCAGATCGGCGGCGTGTCGGTGGCCGGCGCGGTCGCCGACGTCGTCGGGGGCCGCGTCTATTCCGCGGCACAGGGCCTGGGCGCCCACGTCATCGACGCGCAGGGGGCGCATCCGTTGCGGTGTGCCGACGTCGACGATCTGTCAATGGCCTTGTTGGGCACCGGGTTTGGGTATTCGGTCGGACGCCGCACCACTCAGGCCGCGCTGTTGGCGAAGATGCTGCCGTTGGTGCGGGACGTGCGCCGGGTCGGGTCCGCGGCGCTGGACCTGTGCATGGTCGCGGCGGGGCGGCTGGACGCCTACTACGAGCACGGACTGCAAGTGTGGGATCGGGCGGCGGGTGGGCTGATCGCGGCCGAGGCCGGGGCGCGGGTGTTGGTGCCGCCGGACGGGCCGGTCGGCCCGCCCGGATCGGAAGCCGGGCTGGTGGTGGCGGCCGCCCCCGGAATCGCCGACGCGCTGTTGGCGGCGCTGGACGAGTTCGGCGGCCTAGCGCCGATCGCCGACTGAGTCAGCAGCTGCTGGCGTGAATCTTGGACAACAGCGAGGGATCTGACGATCCGGTGGCGCCGGGACGCAGGCTGGCGAGTACCGAGTCGATGTCGTCGTTGTGGGCCAGCGCCGTGAATTCCGTGCCGATCGCGAGGTCGACGGAGTCGTCGGCCCGGTTGTCGTTGAACAGCTCGCTGCAGGGGGCGACCAGCCACACCGCGGCGGCGGTGGACCCGCCGGCCGTCCCGAAGCGGATCTGGCTCTGGCAGTTCAGCCGGGCGCCGGCGTAGATCGGGTCGTTGGCCGCGGTCGGCTGCGCGAAGCCCAGATCCTTCATCGCGCCGGCGACGTCGGCGGCCTGGCCGCCGCGGCCGCTGGCGTTCAGCACGCGAACCTTGGTGTCGGCGAGTTTGGCGGGCGGCACGTCGGCCATCGCGCTGCGTGACATTTGCTCGCCGAGCTGCGCCGGCGCCGATCCGTTGGTCGGCTGTGGCGGCGGGTTGCACACTTGGGCCTCGCGAACCTTCGCCGGTCGCGTCAGCGCCACCGTCCACGCGAGGCCGGTCACCACCACCAGGAAAACCAGCACGACAATCGCGGGTCGGGGGTTGCGTCGCCGAAACGGCCGACCGTGCTTGTCGAAGGCTGTACCCTCGGTGATTTGTGCGACCACACGTGCACTCTAGCCGCACACTAAATCCACTGTTTAAAGGCAAATATGAGGGTCAATTCGGGGGTGTGAGGTAAATCACAACCCATCCGACCGCGTTCCGGGCACGAATCGTTTGGTGGATGCGTTCGACGCTGGTACAAAGCGTTGCTTGAGGTAACGCAGGCATGTGAGGGGATTGGACAATGCCTACCGACTATGACGCTCCACGGCGCACCGAAACGGACGACGTTTCGGAGGACTCGCTCGAGGAGCTCAAGGCACGGCGGAACGAGGCCGCGTCGGCTGTTGTCGACGTGGACGAATCCGAGTCCGCCGAGAATTTCGAACTGCCTGGTGCCGACCTGTCCGGGGAGGAGCTATCGGTTCGGGTCATTCCGAAACAAGCCGACGAGTTCACCTGCTCGAGCTGCTTTTTAGTGCAACATCGCAGTCGACTTGCCAGCGAGAAGAACGGCATGATGATCTGCACCGACTGCGCAGCCTGATCGCTGCACCTAGCGTGTCAGTGCCGACAGCACCCGCTCGGGGTGACGGCAGCTCACCATCCAGTACGGCGTCGGGTCGTCTGGGTCGTCGAGGACCAGCAAAACCATCGGTCCGACCCATGCGCGATGCAGAACATACGCCGCGGGGTCGAGTTGGCGTCCCAGGGCAGCCGACTTCGCCGTCGGCGCTATCTCGGCGGATCGGGCGATCACCGTGACCGGCAGGTGGGCTTCGGCGGCCCAGAGCTGCGCCACACCGTCGTCGCCGACGGTGACCCGGATCTCGGTGCGGCCCAGCCACAGCAGCGCGCCGGTCGCCACGATGTACAGCACCACGAACGGCAGCCAGTCAGGGAGCGTCTTGACACCCAGATTGACCTCGACGGCGATCAACGTCGCCAGCGCGAAGCCCGGTGGCCACCACCACCATGGGACCCATAGCCGCTCGCGGTATCGCACACTGTGCGGCGCGACGCGCGTACTCGACACGCGGTCAAGGGTAGTCTGTGGCCCCGTGTCAACCAGTCTGGCCTTGAAGTGAAAGTTGTCCGCCTCGACCCCGAGCTCCCGCTGCCCAGTCGTGCCCACGACGGCGACGCGGGGGTTGATCTGTTCAGCGCAGAAGACGTCACACTGGGCCCGGGGCAACGCGCCCTGGTCCGTACCGGTGTGGCGGTCGCCATCCCCTTCGGGATGGTTGGCCTGGTGCACCCCCGCTCGGGATTGGCTGCGCGGGTTGGACTTTCGATCGTCAACAGTCCGGGTACGATCGACGCGGGCTATCGCGGCGAGGTCAAGATTTCGCTGATCAATCTCGACCCGGCCGAGCCGATCGAGGTGCACCGCGGCGATCGCATCGCCCAGTTGCTGGTGCAGCGGGTCGAGTTGGTCGAGCTGGTCGAGGTCGCGTCCTTCGACGAGGCCGGGCTGGCCGACACATCCCGTGGCGATGGTGGTCACGGTTCCTCCGGCGGACATGCGAGTTTGTGATGCGCTGGCGACGACGCAGTGCGGGTACCTCCCGCTCGCGGGGGACGAAGCGATGAGGAGGAGCGGCGCCAATGGCTGCATTCGGTAAACGTTCAGGCAAAGACGACGACGCCCCCGCCACGCCGGCCGGCGACGACTCGGCCGCAGTGGATGTCGCCGCCGGCCCGGTCGACGACGAGTTCGAGGACGAGCTGGAGGGTCCGTTCGACATCGACGACTTCGACGACCCGTCGGTCGCGGAGTTGGCCCGGCTCGATCTGGGCTCGGTGCTCATCCCGATGCCCGAGGCCGGCCAGCTGCAGGTCGAGCTGACCGAGACCGGCGTCCCGAGCGCGGTGTGGGTCGTCACGCCCAACGGCCGGTTCACGATCGCCGCCTACGCCGCGCCCAAGACGGGCGGCCTGTGGCGCGAGGTGGCCGGCGAGCTCGCCGACTCGCTGCGCAAGGACTCGGCCCAAGTCAGCATCAAGGACGGCCCGTGGGGCCGCGAGGTGGTCGGTACCGCGTCGGGGGTGGTGCGCTTCATCGGGGTCGACGGCTACCGCTGGATGATTCGCTGCGTCATCAACGGCCCGCACGAAACCATCGAGGCACTCGAGCAGGAGGCGCGTTCGGCGTTGGCGGACACCGTGGTTCGCCGCGGCGACACCCCGCTGCCGGTGCGCACGCCGCTGGCCGTGAACCTGCCCGAGCCGATGGCCGAGCAACTGCGGCAGGCCGCCGTGCAGCAGGCCGAGGCGGCGCAGCAGGCCGCCGAACAAACCGATGCGCAAGCGCCGCCCAACGAGCCGGCCGCGCGCCGCAGCGCGGACGGCTCGGCCATGCAGCAGCTGCGCACCACCACCGGCGGCTAGCCCGGCCCGACGCCTACGCGTCGGCCAGCGCCGCCAGGCAGGCCGCTCCCAGCGCGGCGCTGTCCGCGCCGATCTGGTCGAGCGTCACCGTCCGCAGCGCCGCGTGGGGCGCCGCGGCGACCCAAACGACGCCGGCCTGCAGCGGATGAATCGGATCGTCGACCGCGGCCGCCACGCCGAGAGGCGCGGCGAGCGTGTTGAGTTCGTCACAGCTGGGTGCGACGTAGGCGGCCGCTTCGTCCATGGCGTCGGGCAACAGCGGCCACTGGGCCTGCCACGACCGGGTCAGCTCATCGGCCAGCCAGGCCGGGCTCGAGGCGCGCATCT
>CM055348.1:25258361-25269427 GCA_029228515.1 Populus alba x Populus x berolinensis | reverse complement strand
ACATATGATTGTGGGTTGCATATTGGATTTTTACATTATTCATGTTCTTTTGTTAAAGGTAACAACTAAAGGAAAGGGATAGTATATAATAAAAAAAAAAAAACAAACAAATTGAATAAAAAAAAAAAAAAAAAGTAGATAAGTTTGGTTTCGTAGCCTCCTTGATTTAAGCAATTAAGCCCGAAGGGGTGTTTTAACATCTAGTACCCTAAAGTCAACTGACTTGGGAGCTATTGGCCCAGTGCTTGTTATATGGTTTGAGGAGACAGCTTAAGGGAATCAAACATTGCACTATCTACATATCAGTATCTACAACCCGAGTTACTTAAGCTCTGTAGGGGTGTCTCAACACCTGATGCCCTACAGATCAAATTGGTAGGGAGTACCTTTAGCTTAAAGCTCGCTATATGGGTTAATGATCGCATTGTGTTTTAAGTTATATGGTATATATATAAATAAAAAAAAATAATATTAACTCCAACCCAAGGCAGTTTAACCTTAGAAAAACATTAGAACATAATATTGTTTTCTTCCAATACAAAGCCCCATTAATTTTATGTTTGCATACATTGAGCACAATAATAAAAGAAGGTTTATTAATATCCTTGTTTAAAAAGTATAAAGTCAAGATATATAAATTTAACTGAGAGTTTTGGTTTATTCTGGATAGATTAATGGAAGTTGAATTGATGAATGCCTTGCTTTGTGGAAACTTGCAAATTGTGTTTTTTCTATTTTAACGCTTTTGATTACTAGGGACTAGTAATAATGCTGAGTTGGCGGGTTCTGTGATTAGTACTTAAAAGTGCATTCTCAATTAAGGTTTTATAATCATCCGTATTGAGGGCACTAAAGTTATCATTAAACTTCACCTAACTACAACATCGTTTTATAATGAACATAGTCTGATAATATAATATATCTTTAATTTATGGTATATGTTTATTTTGAATGCAGGTATATCTCACAATTCAAAGGATTTATTGATGTGATTAACTATTGAAAGTGAAGAGACAAAAAGAGCGGACTAGCTTAAGGAGAAGAGATGTTGGTTCAATTCCAAACTCGAAAACACCATTCGGTTGATTGGATCATAAACTGGAGTTGTAGAACATCGGATTTTGGTCTACTTTATATGAATCGAAAAAGGCTTAAGGGTACCAAAAATAAAGACCTACAACTTTTCATGAAGAGTCCAAGACTCAAATCTGCCCATTTTCAAGTTGCAAATCTTAGATACAACGGAGAAGTCGGAAAGCCTGTCCTGCAGCTCGGACACTTGTTTCCGGTTTTCCAGCTCATATCTTGAGTTCTAGAAGTCCAAATGAATCTCTGGGTTTTTTTGTTGGAAAGCTAAGACAATTTGCCCACAGCTTTTAATGGAACAAAGGGCTCTAATTATGATGTTAGCAATGACGTTTTGACCAGCTCAACAATATCAATAACAGCCAATAATGTCCAAGAACCAGCAGCCAAACATTGTCAAAAAACAGGCACCTAATCATGGTTGGCCACCAACTAAATAGTTTGTTCCAACCAATCTAATAGATTCTATATTTTTAGCCTATAAAAGGAGGCATTTGCCATGGTATTTATATATTGATTGTTCAGATCAAAATCATCTTCTTGATTTCTCTCTTTGTAATGTTCAACTTATCTTTCATGCTATATTCAATATCTTGTTTATGCTTTTTTTCATTTCCTTTTCCTATACTTAGTTAACTTATCATCATGTTTATGTTCTAATATTGTTTATTCATATGTTTTTCTTCTTCAGTATGTTTTAGCTAAGGTTAATCTATGTTAAGGCTGAAAAGGTTTCACTAGTGGATGTTCAGAATAGATATAATATAAACTTAAACATGGGACTTTAATGTTTATATCCAAGAAAGCATTGTTAGTTAACATGTTCTTATCTTTTTATCTTACTTAATTCTTAATACCTTGCTTAATGTTGATAATCTAGATTTGTGTTGTATAACACTTGGAACGATCAAAATGCTTGATCCTTCATAGTTTTCGGGGCCGACATCATCTATCTATGATAGGAACTTGATTTGTTGTATATAACATAAACTAGCAACATGAATCGCCTGATGATATTTAATAAGTATGGTGTTACTTAGATAAGATAAATTAATATGATCATGTTAAACAATTTATAAATGAGCTAATACACGATAAATCATCCGATTGGAACCATCTCTTTGCTTGTGTTGGTTTCCAGTTGAGTAATAAAAAGAGTTTGATATTATATATTATTTGAAAATACCATTAGTGAAATCCTCTAACCTTGACAATTTGTTTTTATTATTGTTTAATCCTTACGATCAACCTTACCTCCTCAAAGTCTCTCTTTATTATTACTACTACTATTATTATTATTTACATTCTTGTATATTTCTATATTGTATCGTATAAGTATGCTCTGTGTTTGATCAGGATCCTGACATTGTTGGTCTTTGCCTTTGTTTCCAGTTCGCATCAGAAATACACTGTTTATATTATATAATATATCTCTTTAATATTTTCATAAACGTCAGTATATAGGCTGGAAACCTGTGACCCGATCTTTTAGTATCATTCTCCAGGTATACAACGACACGTACTGGGTATTATTATTATTACTCTTAGTATTACTATATATTTATTGTTGTAAGTTGTTGTTGTATGTTAGCGGTGTTGTTATTTAATAATTTATACAATTTAACCTCCCTGTGGCTTTCGACCCCGGTCTTGCCGGAGTTATTTATTACTTCGACACTCCTGCACTTGGGAGAAGACATCAATCTTTTGGTCGTTTGTCAAGTTTTTTTGGGCGCCGTTGCCGGGGAAGGTAAGTATTGTATAAAATTATATATTTTCTTTTATATTCTTTTGTTTTTACTTTTATTTGTTTTTCTAAATTTTGTTTTTTTTCTTTTCTTTTCTTTGCATTTGCATGAGATATTTGGGGAGCAACATTATTTGATTTATTATATTATAGGAAATCCTCATTTTCATATAGACAACATGGTCTCAGTCACCTACCAACACCATTCACCATCTCACCATAACCCCCTTCCCCCGCCCCCCCCCAACCCCCCCCCACTTGCTAGAACTCTTATAGATCACATCACACTCAGATAATCGTGTGCGACTGCATCGTGTGAATTTTGTATGTGTTGTGTCTCATGTTAAGATGTAACAGCCAGTGTGTGTAGTCTCTCTCTGATGTGTATCCACTCTAGTGCTGTCGTGTTGATGAGATGAGAGAGAGAGAGACGCCATAGTACTTGCATGCGAATGAGATTCTGAAGAAGTTTGTAACACCTATAATGACTTAAATTTGTAGCATGAACACCATCAGATTACAAGCTTTTTCCTTTTTTCATTAAAAGCTAAAGCTAAAACATAGGCTACAAATTATTAGGTCAGGATCCAATCGTGCTTGGGATGAAATGCCAACAACAGTTTTTTAAGAAGTTTTTCCCTTCTCATAGAACAAACTCTTTCAAAAGACAAATCACCACCCATTCACTCCAACAACGAGGAGAAACAGTTTACAAGTGTTGGGTTAGATATTAAAGACTTGCTTAACACCTGTCCTCATCATGGTTTTGACAGATGGAGATTTGTATCACTAATTTAATGAAGGGTTAACACCTAAAGATATTGCAAAAATGGTTGGAATTGATGTGCAATGGAACTTTTGAAGATACAAGTACCTGATGAAGAAATGTGCTGAGGGGGGAGTTACCTAGACTTGTTAGTTGAAATTGCTCAAAAATTGGGACACCACATCTCGTGTGTGGGGCACCAGGTAAAACTCAACCCTCAAAAATCTAATGGAGGCATGAACAACCTTAGGGAAGATCATGACCTCCAAGCCAATTTTACATGCTTTTAGCTAAAAAAGAAGAGGCACTAGAAATAAAAAAGAGTGGTCATGTTAAATAAAATTTGTTCAAGATATTGTGTGTCAAATTTGTTTGTAACTAATGAACACTCACCCATTGATTGTCCAACTTTGCATTTCTCTTAAGGAATGTCGCCATGAACATGCCAATGCTTTAAAAAATATTTCAAAGGTTATGTAATAAACCATACTCAACAACATACAACCCTGGTTGGAGAAATCACCCAAATTTCAGTTTGGAGAATGGTATACAATAATGCACAAACTTCACAGCCACAATATCAAGCACACCATAATTTTCAAAATTGCTCAAGGATCTGCACCTCCTTATGTTCCTCTCCTAGAGAAAAAATCTTGAGGGAAAAATGCATACACTTCATTGTAAAGCAAGAGACATTCGACACTAAAATGCTTCAGATACATGGCAGATCTACAAGAATACTCTTGCAAAGTTCACATCTGCTCTTAGTTTTCATTATTTATATTATTAAAGGGAAAAGAAAGGTAAGTTTCAAATCAACCACAACAAAAATCCCAAAGTGGCATTACAATTCAAGTGGCAGTGTGTACCGGGCGCTCCAACATTTGGATCCAAGTCAACTCAGTCACTACTCTTCGTAGTGGGTAAGGTTATTGGAAAAACCACTCTTGAACCTTGTGAGAAAGATGAAGAGAAATCTCTGAGGGATAAAGGAGGGGTTTGGTACCTGAAAAGACAATGAAATACAGGCTGATTAACCGCCAGCACTTCCAATTCCTCATGCAATGACCAAACAAAGGAAAGTCAATCATAATTCTGATATCTTTGAGACTTTTAACCAGGTAAAGGAATCAATATACATTTGTTAGATGCTAATAACACAGGTACCGTTTTATGCTAATTTTTGATGAAAGATCTGTGCACTGTGAAAAGAAAACTGAATGTGAAAAGAAAGCCTTTTTAGCGGAACAAGTAAGTGCCATTCTTCAAAATGATAATGCTTTGAAATATAAAGACCCTGGTTGTCCTACAATTTCTTGCTTTATTGGAGAACATAAAATTGACAGAGCTTTACTTGATCTTGGAGCTAGTGTGAATTTACTTCCAATTCGGTTTTTCAAAGTCTCAATCTAGGTGAGTTGAAACCTACTGCTGTAACTCTTTGCCGATAGCGGAAGAAGTTTGATGTAGAACAAGTAGCGGAAGCATACATGCTCAAGAGGGATCACCCGAAATTCAAAGGCAACTGAATTTCGGCAACCGGGGCATCGAAGTCGGAATGCCGCGAAACTCACCGAGTCAAAGCGTTTCGCCGTTTGCGGAAGAAGTCTGATGTAGAACAAGTAGCAGAAGCATACATGCTCAAGAGGGATCACCCGAAATTCAAAGGCAACTGAATTTCGGCCACCGGGGCATTGAAGTCGGAATGCCGTGAAACTCACCGTTTGAGGAAGAAGTATGATGTAGAACAAGTAGCGGAAGCATACATGCTCAAGAGGGATCACCCGAAATTCAAAGGCAACGGAATTTCGGCAACCGGGGCATCGAAGTCGGAATGCCGCGAAACTCACCGAGTCAACGCGTTTCGCCGTTTGCGGAAGAAGTATGATGTAGAACAAGTAGCGGAAGCATACATGCTCAAGAGGGATCACCCGAAATTCAAAGGCAACTGAATTTCGGCAACCGGGGCATCGAAGTCGGAATGCCGCGAAACTCACCGAGTCAAAGCGTTTCGCCGTTTGCGGAAGAAGTCTGATGTAGAACAAGTAGCGGAAGCATACATGCTCAAGAGGGATCACCCGAAATTCAAAGGCAACTCAATTTCGGCAACCGGGGCATCGAAGTCGGAATGCCGCGAAACTCACCGAGTCAAAGCGTTTTGCCATTTGCGGAAGAAGTCTGATGTGGAACAAGTAGCAGAAGCATACATGCTCAAGAGGGATCACCCGAAATTCAAAGGCAACTGAATTTCGGCAACAGGGGATTCGAAGTCGGAATGCCACGAAACTCACCGAATAAAAGCGTTTCGCCGTTTGCGGAAGAAGTCTGATGTGGATCAAGTAGCAGAAGGATACATGCTCAAGAGGGATCACCCAAAATTCAAAGTCAGCTGAATTTCGGCAACCGGGGCATCGAAGTCGGAATGCCGCAAACCCAGCGAGTCAAAGCGTTTTGCCATTCACCGAAGAAGTCTGATGTGCAACAAGTAGCAGAAGCATACATGCTCAAGAGGGATCACCCGAAATTCAAAGGCAACAGAATTTCGGCAACTGGGGATTCGAAGTCGGAATGCCGAGAAACTCACCGAGTCAAAGCGTTTCGCCGTTTGCGGAAGAAGTCTGATGTAGAACAAGTAGCAGAAGCATACATGCTCAAGAGGGATCACCCGAAATTCAAAGGCAACTGAATTTCGGCAACCGGGGCATCGAAGTCGGAATGCCGCGAAACTCACCGAGTCAAAGCGTTTCGCCGTTTGCGGAAGAAGTATGATGTAGAACAAGTAGCAGAAGCATACATGCTCAAGAGGGATCACCCGAAATTCAAAGGCAACTGAATTTCGGCAACCGGGCATCGAAGTCGGAATGCCGCGAAACTCACCGAGTCAAAGCGTTTCGCCGTTTGCGGAAGAAGTCTGATGTAGAACAAGTAGCAGAAGCATACATGCTCAAGAGGGATCACCCGAAATTCAAAGGCAACTGAATTTCGGCAACCGGGGCATCGAAGTCGGAATGCCGCGAAACTCACCGAGTCAAAGCGTTTCGCCGTTTGCGGAAGAAGTCTGATGTAGAACAAGTAGCAGAAGCATACATGCTCAAGAGGGATCACCCGAAATTCAAAGGCAACTGAATTTCGGCAACCGGGGCATCGAAGTCGGAATGCCGCGAAACTCACCGAGTCAAAGCGTTTCGCCGTTTGCGGAAGAAGTCTGATGTAGAACAAGTAGCAGAAGCATACATGCTCAAGAGGGATCACCCGAAATTCAAAGGCAACTGAATTTCGGCAACCGGGGCATCGAAGTCGGAATGCCGCGAAACTCACCGAGTCAAAGCGTTTCGCCGTTTGCGGAAGAAGTCTGATGTAGAACAAGTAGCAGAAGCATACATGCTCAAGAGGGATCACCCGAAATTCAAAGGCAACTGAATTTCGGCAACCGGGGCATCGAAGTCGGAATGCCGCGAAACTCACCGAGTCAAAGCGTTTCGCCGTTTGCGGAAGAAGTCTGATGTAGAACAAGTAGCAGAAGCATACATGCTCAAGAGGGATCACCCGAAATTCAAAGGCAACTGAATTTCGGCAACCGGGGCATCGAAGTCGGAATGCCGCGAAACTCACCGAGTCAAAGCGTTTCGCCGTTTGCGGAAGAAGTCTGATGTAGAACAAGTAGCAGAAGCATACATGCTCAAGAGGGATCACCCGAAATTCAAAGGCAACTGAATTTCGGCAACCGGGGCATCGAAGTCGGAATGCCGCGAAACTCACCGAGTCAAAGCGTTTCGCCGTTTGCGGAAGAAGTCTGATGTAGAACAAGTAGCAGAAGCATACATGCTCAAGAGGGATCACCCGAAATTCAAAGGCAACTGAATTTCGGCAACCGGGCATCGAAGTCGGAATGCCGCGAAACTCACCGAGTCAAAGCGTTTCGCCGTTTGCGGAAGAAGTCTGATGTAGAACAAGTAGCAGAAGCATACATGCTCAAGAGGGATCACCCGAAATTCAAAGGCAACTGAATTTCGGCAACCGGGGCATCGAAGTCGGAATGCCGCGAAAGTCGCCGTTTGCGGAAGAAGTCTGATGTAGAACAAGTAGCAGAAGCATACATGCTCAAGAGGGATCACCCGAAATTCAAAGGCAACTGAATTTCGGCAACCGGGGCATCGAAGTCGGAATGCCGCGAAACTCACCGAGTCAAAGCGTTTCGCCGTTTGCGGAAGAAGTCTGATGTAGAACAAGTAGCAGAAGCATACATGCTCAAGAGGGATCACCCGAAATTCAAAGGCAACTGAATTTCGGCAACCGGGGCATCGAAGTCGGAATGCCGCGAAACTCACCGAGTCAAAGCGTTTCGCCGTTTGCGGAAGAAGTCTGATGTAGAACAAGTAGCAGAAGCATACATGCTCAAGAGGGATCACCCGAAATTCAAAGGCAACTGAATTTCGGCAACCGGGGCATCGAAGTCGGAATGCCGCGAAACTCACCGAGTCAAAGCGTTTCGCCGTTTGCGGAAGAAGTCTGATGTAGAACAAGTAGCAGAAGCATACATGCTCAAGAGGGATCACCCGAAATTCAAAGGCAACTGAATTTCGGCAACCGGGGCATCGAAGTCGGAATGCCGCGAAACTCACCGAGTCAAAGCGTTTCGCCGTTTGCGGAAGAAGTCTGATGTAGAACAAGTAGCAGAAGCATACATGCTCAAGAGGGATCACCCGAAATTCAAAGGCAACTGAATTTCGGCAACCGGGGCATCGAAGTCGGAATGCCGCGAAACTCACCGAGTCAAAGCGTTTCGCCGTTTGCGGAAGAAGTCTGATGTAGAACAAGTAGCAGAAGCATACATGCTCAAGAGGGATCACCCGAAATTCAAAGGCAACTGAATTTCGGCAACCGGGGCATCGAAGTCGGAATGCCGCGAAACTCACCGAGTCAAAGCGTTTCGCCGTTTGCGGAAGAAGTCTGATGTAGAACAAGTAGCAGAAGCATACATGCTCAAGAGGGATCACCCGAAATTCAAAGGCAACTGAATTTCGGCAACCGGGCATCGAAGTCGGAATGCCGCGAAACTCACCGAGTCAAAGCGTTTCGCCGTTTGCGGAAGAAGTCTGATGTAGAACAAGTAGCAGAAGCATACATGCTCAAGAGGGATCACCCGAAATTCAAAGGCAACTGAATTTCGGCAACCGGGGCATCGAAGTCGGAATGCCGCGAAACTCACCGAGTCAAAGCGTTTCGCCGTTTGCGGAAGAAGTCTGATGTAGAACAAGTAGCAGAAGCATACATGCTCAAGAGGGATCACCCGAAATTCAAAGGCAACTGAATTTCGGCAACCGGGGCATCGAAGTCGGAATGCCGCGAAACTCACCGAGTCAAAGCGTTTCGCCGTTTGCGGAAGAAGTCTGATGTAGAACAAGTAGCAGAAGCATACATGCTCAAGAGGGATCACCCGAAATTCAAAGGCAACTGAATTTCGGCAACCGGGGCATCGAAGTCGGAATGCCGCGAAACTCACCGAGTCAAAGCGTTTCGCCGTTTGCGGAAGAAGTCTGATGTAGAACAAGTAGCAGAAGCATACATGCTCAAGAGGGATCACCCGAAATTCAAAGGCAACTGAATTTCGGCAACCGGGGCATCGAAGTCGGAATGCCGCGAAACTCACCGAGTCAAAGCGTTTCGCCGTTTGCGGAAGAAGTCTGATGTAGAACAAGTAGCAGAAGCATACATGCTCAAGAGGGATCACCCGAAATTCAAAGGCAACTGAATTTCGGCAACCGGGGCATCGAAGTCGGAATGCCGCGAAACTCACCGAGTCAAAGCGTTTCGCCGTTTGCGGAAGAAGTATGATGTAGAACAAGTAGCAGAAGCATACATGCTCAAGAGGGATCACCCGAAATTCAAAGGCAACTGAATTTCGGCAACCGGGGCATCGAAGTCGGAATGCCGCGAAACTCACCGAGTCAAAGCGTTTCGCCGTTTGCGGAAGAAGTCTGATGTAGAACAAGTAGCAGAAGCATACATGCTCAAGAGGGATCACCCGAAATTCAAAGGCAACTGAATTTCGGCAACCGGGGCATCGAAGTCGGAATGCCGCGAAACTCACCGAGTCAAAGCGTTTCGCCGTTTGCGGAAGAAGTCTGATGTAGAACAAGTAGCAGAAGCATACATGCTCAAGAGGGATCACCCGAAATTCAAAGGCAACTGAATTTCGGCAACCGGGGCATCGAAGTCGGAATGCCGCGAAACTCACCGAGTCAAAGCGTTTCGCCGTTTGCGGAAGAAGTATGATGTAGAACAAGTAGCAGAAGCATACATGCTCAAGAGGGATCACCCGAAATTCAAAGGCAACTGAATTTCGGCAACCGGGGCATCGAAGTCGGAATGCCGCGAAACTCACCGAGGCAAAGCGTTTCGCCGTTTGCGGAAGAAGTCTGATGTAGAACATGTAGCAGAAGCATACATGCTCAAGAGGGATCACCCGAAATTCAAGGGCAACTGAATTTCGGCAACCGGGGCATCGAAGGCGGAATGCCGCGAAACTCACCGAGTCAAAGCGTATCGCCGTTTGCGGAAGATGTCTGATGTAGAACAAGTAGCAGAAGCATACATGCTCAAGAGGGATCACCCGAAATTCAAGGGCAACTGAATTTCGGCAACCGGGGCATCGAAGGCGGAATGCCGCGAAACTCACCGAGTCAAAGCGTATCGCCGTTCGTGGAAGATGTCTGATGTAGAACAAGTAGCAAAAGCATACATGCTCAAGAGGGATCACCCGAACTTCAAGGGCAACTGAATTTCGGCAACCGGAGCATCGAAGACGGAATACCGCGAAACTCACCGAGTCAAAGTGTTTTGCCGTTTGCGGAAGATGTCTGATGTTGAACAAGTAGCAGAAGCATACATGCTCAAGAGGGATCACCCGAAATTCAAAGGCAACTGCATTTCGGCAACCCGGGCATCGAAGTCGGATTGCCGCGAAACTCACCGAGGCAAAGCGTTTTGCCGTGTGTGGAAGAAGTATGATGTAGAACATGTAGGAGAAGCATACATGCTCAAGAGGGATCACCCGAAATTCAAAGGCAACTGAATTTCGGCAACCGGGGCATCGAAGTCGGAATGCCGCGAAACTCACCGAGTCAAAGCGTTTCGCCGTTTGAGAAAGAAGTATGATGTAGAACAAGTAGCGGAAGCATACATGCTCAAGAGGGATCACCCGAAATTCAAAGGCAACTGAATTTCGGCAACCGGGGCATCGAAGTCGGAATGCCGCGAAACTCACCGAGTCAAAGCGTTTCGCCGTTTGAGGAAGAAGTATGATGTAGAACAAGTAGCGGAAGCATACATGCTCAAGAGGGATCACCCGAAATTCAAAGGCAACTGAATTTCGGCAACCGGGGCATCGAAGTCGGAATGCCGCGAAACTCACCGAGTCAAAGCGTTTCGCCGTTTGCGGAAGAAGTATGATGTAGAACAATGTAG
>CM055348.1:25228845-25258261 GCA_029228515.1 Populus alba x Populus x berolinensis | reverse complement strand
GGGCCATTCCACCGGCACGACCAGAGTACCGGCTCAAAAGGTCGTATCTGTAGATCCGACCGTTGGATCGCGCTCAAATTGTTTCACGAGTTTCCGGAGGCTGGTTTCCATGGAGACGCGTGGAATCGGTACGACACGGCGACAGCGTCCGGTCGGGGCCATTCCAACGGCACGACCAGAGCACCGGCTCAAAAGGTCCGTATCTGTAGATCCGACCGTTGGATCGCGCTCAAATTGTTTCACGAGTTTCCGGAGGCTGGTTTCCATGGAGACGCGTGGAATCGGGTGACACGGCGACAGCGTCCGGTCGGGGCCATTCCACCGGCACGACCAGAGTACCGGCTCAAAAGGTCCGTATCTGTAGATCCGACCGTTGGATCGCGCTCAAATTGTTTCACGAGTTTCCGAGGCTGGTTTCCATGGAGACGCGTGGAATCGGTACGACACGGCGACAGCGTCCGGTCGGGGCCATTCCAACGGCACGACCAGAGTACCGGCTCAAAAGGTCCGTATCTGTAGATCCGACCGTTGGATCGCGCTCAAATTGTTTCACGAGTTTCCGGAGGCTGGTTTCCATGGAGACGCGTGGAATCGGTACGACACGGCGACAGCGTCCGGTCGGGGCCATTCCACCGGCACGACTAGAGTACATCCTCAAAAGGTCCGTATCTGTAGATCCGACCGTTGGATCGCGCTCCAATTGTTTCACGAGTTTCCAGAGGCTGGTTTCCATGGAGGCGCGTGGAATCGGTACGAAACGGCGACAGCGTCCGGTCGGGACCTTCCACCGGCACGACTAGAGTACCGGCTCAAAAGGTCTGTATCTGTAGATCCGACCGTTGGATCGCGCTCAAATTGTTTCACGAGTTTCCGGAGGCTGGTTTCCATGGAGGCGCGTGGAATCGGTACGACACGGCGACAGCGTCCGGTCGGGGCCATTCCACCGGCACGACCAGACTACGGGCTCAAAAGGTCCGTATCTGTAGATCCGACCGTTGGATCGCGCTCCAATTGTTTCACGAGTTCCAGAGGCTGGTTTCCATGGAGGCGCGTGGAATCGGTACGAAACGGCGACAGCGTCCGGTCGGGGCCATTCCACCAGCACGACCAGAGTACATGCTCAAAAGGTTCGTATCTGTAGATCCGACCGTTGGATCGCGCTCAAATTGTTTCACGAGTTTCCGGAGGCTGGTTTCCATGGAGGCGCGTGGAATCGGTACGACACGGCGACAGCGTCCGGGCGGGGCCATTCCACCGGCACGACTAGAGTACCGGCTCAAAAGGTCCGTATCTGTAGATCCGACCGTTGGATCGCGCTCAAATTGTTTCACGAGTTTTCGGAGGCTGGTTTCCATGGAGACGCGTGGAATCGGTACTACACGGCGACAGCGTCCGGTCGGGGCCATTCCACGGCACGACCAGAGCACCGGCTCAAAAGGTCCGTATCTGTAGATCCGACCGTTGGATCGCGCTCAAATTGTTTCACGAGTTTCCGGAGGCTGGTTTCCATGGAGACGCGTGGAATCGGTACGACACGGCGACAGCGTCCGGTCGGGGCCATTCCAACGGCACAACTAGAGCACCGGCTCAAAAGGTCCGTATCTGTAGATCCGACCGTTGGATCCGCTCAAATTGTTTCACGAGTTTCCGGAGGCTGGTTTCCATGGAGACGCGTGGAATCGGTACGACACGGCGACAGCGTCCGGTCGGGGCCATTCCACCGGCACGACTAGAGTACCGGCTCAAAAGGTCCGTATCTGTAGATCCGACCGTTGGATCGCGCTCAAATTGTTTCACGAGTTTCCGGAGGCTGTTTTCCATGGAGACGCGTGGAATCGGTACGACACGGCGACAGCGTCCGGTCGGGGCCATTCCACCGGCACGACTAGAGTACCGGCTCAAAAGGTCCGTATCTGTAGATCCGACCGTTGGATCGCGCTCAAATTGTTTCACGAGTTTCCGGAGGCTGGTTTCCATGGAGACGCGTGGAATCGGTACGACACGGCGACAGCGTCCGGTCGGGGCCATTCCACCGGCACGACTAGAGTACCGGCTCAAAAGGTCCGTATCTGTAGATCCGACCGTTGGATCGCGCTCAAATTGTTTCACGAGTTTCCGGAGGCTGGTTTCCATGGAGACGCGTGGAATCGGTACGACACGGCGACAGCGTCCGGTCGGGGCCATTCCACCGGCACGACCAGAGTACCGGCTCAAAAGGTCCGTATCTGTAGATCCGACCGTTGGATCGCGCTCAAATTGTTTCACGAGTTTCCGGAGGCTGGTTTCCATGGAGACGCGTGGAATCGGTACGACACGGCGACAGCGTCCGGTCGGGGCCATTCCACCGGCACGACTAGAGTACCGGCTCAAAAGGTCCGTATCTGTAGATCCGACCGTTGGATCGCGCTCAAATTGTTTCACGAGTTTCCGGAGGCTGGTTTCCATGGAGACGCGTGGAATCGGTACGACACGGCGACAGCGTCCGGTCGGGGCCATTCAACGGCACGACCAGAGCACCGGCTCAAAAGGTCCGTATCTGTAGATCCGACCGTTGGATCGCGCTCAAATTGTTTCACGAGTTTCCGGAGGCTGGTTTCCATGGAGACGCGTGGAATCGGTACGACACGGCGACAACGTCCGGTCGGGGCCATTCCACCGGCACGACTAGAGTACCGGCTCAAAAGGTCCGTATCTGTAGATCCGACCGTTGGATCGCGCTCAAATTGTTTCACGAGTTTTCGGAGGCTGGTTTCCATGGAGACGTGTGGAATCGGTACGACACGGCGACAACGTCCGGTCGGGGTTCCGTATCTGTAGATCCGACCGTTGGATCGCGCTCAAATTGTTTCACGAGTTTCGGAGGCTGGTTTCCATGGAGACGCGTGGAATCGGTACGACACGGCGACAGCGTCCGGTCGGGGCCATTCCACCGGCACGACTAGAGTACCGGCTCAAAAGGTCCGTATCTGTAGATCCGACCGTTGGATCGCGCTCAAATTGTTTCACGAGTTTCCGGAGGCTGGTTTCCATGGAGACGCGTGGAATCGGTACGACACGGCGACAGCGTCCGGTCGGGGCCATTCCACCGGCACGACTAGAGTACGGCTCAAAAGGTCCGTATCTGTAGATCCGACCGTTGGATCGCGCTCAAATTGTTTCACGAGTTTCCGGAGGCTGGTTTCCATGGAGACGCGTGGAATCGGTACGACACGGCGACAGCGTCCGGTCGGGGCCATTCCAACGGCACGACCAGAGCACCGGCTCAAAAGGTCCGTATCTGTAGATCCGACCGTTGGATCGCGCTCAAATTGTTTCACGAGTTTCCGGAGGCTGGTTTCCATGGAGACGCGTGGAATCGGTACGACACGGCGACACGTCCGGTCGGGGCCATTCCACCGGCACGACTAGAGTACGGGCTCAAAAGGTCCGTATCTGTAGATCCGACCGTTGGATCGCGCTCAAATTGTTTCACGAGTTTCGGAGGCTGGTTTCCATGGAGACGCGTGGAATCGGTACGACACGGCGACAACGTCCGGTCGGGGCCATTCCACCGGCACGACTAGAGTACGGCTCAAAAGGTCCGTATCTGTAGATCCGACCGTTGGATCGCGCTCAAATTGTTTCACGAGTTTCCGGAGGCTGTTTTCCATGGAGACGTGGAATCGGTACGACACGGCGACAGCGTCCGGTCGGGGCCATTCCACGGCACGACTAGAGTACCGGCTCAAAAGGTCCGTATCTGTAGATCCGACCGTTGGATCGCGCTCAAATTGTTTCACGAGTTTCCGGAGGCTGTTTTCCATGGAGACGCGTGGAATCGGTACGACACGGCGACACGTCCGGTCGGGGCCATTCCACCGGCACGACTAGAGTACGGGCTCAAAAGGTCCGTATCTGTAGATCCGACCGTTGGATCGCGCTCAAATTGTTTCACGAGTTTCCGGAGGCTGGTTTCCATGGAGACGCGTGGAATCGGTACGACTGGGCGACAGCGTCCGGTCGGGGCCATTCCACCGGCACGACTAGAGTACCGGCTCAAAAGGTCCGTATCTGTAGATCCGACCGTTGGATCGCGCTCAAATTGTTTCACGAGTTTCCGGAGGCTGGTTTCCATGGAGACGCGTGGAATCGGTACTACACGGCGACAGCGTCCGGTCGGGGCCATTCAACGGCACGGCCAGAGCACCGGCTCAAAAGGTCCGTATCTGTAGATCCGACCGTTGGATCGCGCTCAAATTGTTTCACGAGTTTCCGGAGGCTGGTTTCCATGGAGACGCGTGGAATCGGTACTACACGGCGACAGCGTCCGGTCGGGGCCATTCCACCGGCACGACTAGAGTACCTCAAAAGGTCCGTATCTGTAGATCCGACCGTTGGATCGCGCTCAAATTGTTTCACGAGTTTCGGAGGCTGTTTTCCATGGAGACGTGTGGAATCGGTACGACACGGCGACAAGTCCGGTCGGGGTTCCGTATCTGTAGATCCGACCGTTGGATCGCGCTCATATTGTTTCACGAGTTTCTGGAGGCTGGTTTCCATGGAGATGCGTGGAATCGGTACTACACGGCGACAGCGTCCGGTCGGGGCCATTCCACCGGCACGACGAGAGTACCGGCTCAAAAGGTCCGTATCTGTAGATTCGACCGTTGGATCGCGCTCAAATTGTTTCACGAGTTTCCGGAGGCTGTTTTCCATGGAGACGTGTGGAATCGGTACGACACGGCAACAACGTCCGGTCGGGGCCATTCCACCGGCACGACTAGAGTACGGATTCAAAAGGTCCGTATCTATAGATCCGACCGTTGGATCGCGCTCAAATTGTTTCAGGAGTTTCCGGAGGCTGTTTTCCATGGAGACGTGTGGAATCGGTACTACACGGCGACAGCGTCCGGTCGGGGCCATTCCACCGGCACGACTAGAGTACGGGCTCAAAAGGTCCGTATCTGTAGATCCGACCGTTGGATCGCGCTCAATTGTTTCACGAGTTTCCGGAGGCTGGTTTCCATGGAGACGCGTGGAATCGGTACGACACGGCGACAGCGTCCGGTCGGGGCCATTCCACCGGCACGACTAGAGTACCGGCTCAAAAGGTCCGTATCTGTAGATCCGACCGTTGGATCGCGCTCAAATTGTTTCACGAGTTTCCGGAGGCTGGTTTCCATGGAGACGCGTGGAATCGGTACGACACGGCGACAGCGTCCGGTCGGGGCCATTCAACGGCACGACCAGAGCACCGGCTCAAAAGGTCCGTATCTGTAGATCCGACCGTTGGATCGAGCTCAAATTGTTTCACGAGTTTCCGGAGGCTGGTTTCCATGGAGACGCGTGGAATCAGTACTACACGGCGACAGCGTCCGGTCGGGGCCATTCCACCGGCACGACTAGAGTACCGATTCAAAAGGTCCGTATCTATAGATCCGACCGTTGGATCGCGCTCAAATTGTTTCACGAGTTTCCGGAGGCTGTTTTCCATGGAGACGCGTGGAATCGGTACGACACGGCGACAACGTCCGGTCAGGGCCATTCCACGGGCACGACGAGAGTACGGGCTTAAAAGGTCCGTATCTGTAGATCCGACTGTTGGATCGTGCTCAAATTGTTTCACGAGTTTCCGGAGGTTGGTTTGCATGGAGACTCGTGGAATCAGTACTACACGGCGACAGCGTCCGGCTCGGGGTTCCGTATCTGTAGATACGACCGTTGGATCGCGCTCAAATTGTTTCACGAGTTTCCGGAGGCTGGTTTCCATGGAGACGCGTGGAATCGGTACGACACGGCGACAGCGTCCGGTCGGGGCCATTCCAACGGCACGACCAGAGCACCGGCTCAAAAGGTCCGTATCTGTAGATCCGACCGTTGGATCGCGCTCAAATTTTTTCACGAGTTTCCGGAGGCTGGTTTCCATGGAGACGCGTGGAATCGGTACGACACGGCGACAGCGTCCGGTCGGGGCCATTCCACCGGCACGACCAGAGTACGGCTCAAAAGGTCCGTATCTGTAGATCCGACCGTTGGATCGCGCTCAAATTGTTTCACGAGTTTCGGAGGCTGGTTTCCATGGAGACGCGTGGAATCGGTACGACACGGCGACAGCGTCCGGTCGGGGCCATTCCACCGGCACGACTAGAGTACCGGCTCAAAAGGTCCGTATCTGTAGATCCGACCGTTGGATCGCGCTCAAATTGTTTCACGAGTTTTCGGAGGCTGTTTCCATGGAGACACGTGGAATCGGTACGACACGGCGACAGCGTCCGGTCGGGGCCATTCCAACGGCACAACAGAGCACCGGCTCAAAAGGTCCGTATCTGTAGATCCGACCGTTGGATCGCGCTCAAATTGTTTCACGAGTTTCGGAGGCTGGTTTCCATGGAGACGTGTGGAATCGGTACGACACGGCGACACGTCCGGTCGGGGCCATTCCACCGGCACGACTAGAGTACGGCTCAAAAGGTCCGTATCTGTAGATCCGACCGTTGGATCGCGCTCAAATTGTTTCACGAGTTTCCGGAGGCTTTTTCCATGGAGACGTGTGGAATCGGTACGACACGGCGACAGCGTCCGGTCGGGGCCATTCCACCGGCACGACTAGAGTACCGGCTCAAAAGGTCCGTATCTGTAGATCCGACCGTTGGATCGCGCTCAAATTGTTTCACGAGTTTCCGGAGGCTGTTTTCCATGGAGACGTGTGGAATCGGTACGACACGGCGACAGCGTCCGGTCGGGGCCATTCCACCGGCACGACTAGAGTACGGCTCAAAAGGTCCGTATCTGTAGATCCGACCGTTGGATCGCGCTCAAATTGTTTCACGAGTTTCCGGAGGCTGGTTTCCATGGAGACGCGTGGAATCGGTACGACACGGCGACAGCGTCCGGTCGGGCCATTCCACCGGCACGACTAGAGTACCGGCTCAAAAGGTCCGTATCTGTAGATCCGACCGTTGGATCCGCTCAAATTGTTTCACGAGTTTCCGGAGGCTGGTTTCCATGGAGACGCGTGGAATCGGTACGACACGGCGACAGCGTCCGGTCGGGGCCATTCCACCGGCACGACTAGAGTACCGGCTCAAAAGGTCCGTATCTGTAGATCCGACCGTTGGATCGCGCTCAAATTGTTTCACGAGTTTTCGGAGGCTGTTTTCCATGGAGACGCGTGGAATCGGTACGACACGGCGACAGCGTCCGGTCGGGGCCATTCCACCGGCACGACTAGAGTACCGGCTCAAAAGGTCCGTATCTGTAGATCCGACCGTTGGATCGCGCTCAAATTGTTTCACGAGTTTCCGGAGGCTGGTTTCCATGGAGACGCGTGGAATCGGTACGACACGGCGACAACGTCCGGTCGGGGTTCGTATCTGTAGATCCGACCGTTGGATCGCGCTCAAATTTTTTCACGAGTTTCCGGAGGCTGGTTTCCATGGAGACGCGTGGAATCGGTACGACACGGCGACAGCGTCCGGTCGGGGCCATTCCAACGGCACGACCAGAGCACCGGCTCAAAAGGTCCGTATCTGTAGATCCGACCGTTGGATCGCGCTCAAATTTTTCACGAGTTTCCGGAGGCTGGTTTCCATGGAGACGCGTGGAATCGGTACGACACGGCGACAGCGTCCGGTCGGGGCCATTCCACCGGCACGACTAGAGTACCGGCTCAAAAGGTCCGTATCTGTAGATCCGACCGTTGGATCGCGCTCAAATTGTTTCACGAGTTTTCGGAGGCTGTTTTCCATGGAGACACGTGGAATCGGTACGACACGGCGACAGCGTCCGGTCGGGGCCATTCCACCGGCACGACTAGAGTACCGGCTCAAAAGGTCCGTATCTGTAGATCCGACCGTTGGATCGCGCTCAAATTGTTTCACGAGTTTCCGGAGGCTGGTTTCCATGGAGACGCGTGGAATCGGTACGACACGGCGACAGCGTCCGGTCGGGGCCATTCCACCGGCACGACTAGAGTACCGGCTCAAAAGGTCCGTATCTGTAGATCCGACCGTTGGATCGCGCTCAAATTGTTTCACGAGTTTCCGGAGGCTGGTTTCCATGGAGACGCGTGGAATCGGTACGACACGGCGACAGCGTCCGGTCGGGGCCATTCCACGGCACGACCAGAGTACCACCTCAAAAGGTCCGTATCTGTAGATCCGACCGTTGGATCGCGCTCAAATTGTTTCACGAGTTTTCGGAGGCTGTTTCCATGGAGACGCGTGGAATCGGTACGACACGGCGACAGCGTCCGGTCGGGGCCATTCCACCGGCACGACTAGAGTACCGGCTCAAAAGGTCCGTATCTGTAGATCCGACCGTTGGATCGCGCTCAAATTGTTTCACGAGTTTCCGGAGGCTGGTTTCCATGGAGACGCGTGGAATCGGTACGACACGGCGACAACGTCGGTCGGGGTTCCGTATCTGTAGATACGACCGTTGGATCGCGCTCAAATTTTTTCACGAGTTTCCGGAGGCTGGTTTCCATGGAGACGCGTGGAATCGGTACGACACGGCGACAGCGTCCGGTCGGGGCCATTCCAACGGCACGACCAGAGCACCGGCTCAAAAGGTCCGTATCTGTAGATCCGACCGTTGGATCGCGCTCAAATTGTTTCACGAGTTTCCGGAGGCTGGTTTCCATGGAGACGCGTGGAATCGGTACGACACGGCGACAGCGTCCGGTCGGGGCCATTCCAACGGCACGACAGAGCACCGGCTCAAAAGGTCCGTATCTGTAGATCCGACCGTTGGATCGCGCTCAAATTGTTTCACGAGTTTCCGGAGGCTGGTTTCCATGGAGACGCGTGGAATCGGTACGACACGGCGACAGCGTCCGGTCGGGGCCATTCCACCGGCACGACTAGAGTACCGGCTCAAAAGGTCCGTATCTGTAGATCCGACCGTTGGATCGCGCTCAAATTGTTTCACGAGTTTCCGGAGGCTGGTTTCCATGGAGACGCGTGGAATCGGTACGACACGGCGACAACGTCCGGTCGGGGCCATTCCACCGGCACGACTAGAGTACAGACTCAAAAGGTCCGTATCTGTAGATCCGACCGTTGGATCGCGCTCCAATTGTTTCACGAGTTTCCAGAGGCTGGTTTCCATATAGGCGCGTGGAATCGGTACGAAACGGCGACAGCGTCCGGTCGGGGCCATTCCACCGGCACGACCAGACTACGGGCTCAAAAGGTCCGTATCTGTAGATCCGACCGTTGGATCGCGCTCAAATTGTTTCACGAGATTCGGGAGGCTGGTTTCCATGGAGACGCGTGGAATCGATACTAAACGGCGACAGCTTCCGGTCGGGGCCATTCCACCGGCACGACTAGAGTACCACCTCAAAAGGTCCGTATCTGTAGATCCGACCGTTGGATCGCGCTCAAATTGTTTCACGAGTTTCGGAGGCTGTTTTCCATGGAGACGCGTGGAATCGGTACGACACGGCGACAGCGTCCGGTCGGGGCCATTCCACCGGCACGACTAGAGCACCGGCTCAAAAGGTCCGTATCTGTAGATCCGACCGTTGGATCGCGCTCAAATTGTTTCACGAGTTTCCGGAGGCTGGTTTCCATGGAGACGCGTGGAATCGGTACGACACGGCGACAACGTCCGGTCGGGGCCATTCCACCGGCACGACTAGAGTACCGGCTCAAAAGGTCTGTATCTGTAGATCCGACCGTTGGATCGCGCTCAAATTGTTTCACGAGTTTCCGGAGGCTGGTTTCCATGGAGACGCGTGGAATCGGTACGACACGGCGACAACGTCCGGTCGGGGCCATTCCACCGGCACGACCAGAGTACGGGCTCAAAAGGTCCGTATCTGTAGATCCGACCGTTGGATCGCGCTCAAATTGTTTCACGAGTTTCTAGAGGCTGGTTTCCATGGAGACGCGTGGAATCGGTACGACACGGCGACAGCGTCCGGTCGGGGCCATTCCACCGGCACGACTAGAGTACCGGCTCAAAAGGTCCGTATCTGTAGATCCGACCGTTGGATCGCGCTCAAATTGTTTCACGAGTTTTCGGAGGCTGGTTTCCATGGAGACGCGTGGAATCGGTACGACACGGCGACAGCGTCCGGTCGGGGCCATTCCACCGGCACGACTAGAGTACCGGCTCAAAAGGTCCGTATCTGTAGATCCGACCGTTGGATCGCGCTCAAATTGTTTCACGAGTTTCCGGAGGCTGGTTTCCATGGAGACGCGTGGAATCGGTACGACACGGCGACAACGTCCGGTCGGGGCCATTCCACCGGCACGACTAGAGTACGGCTCAAAAGGTCCGTATCTGTAGATCCGACCGTTGGATCGCGCTCAAATGTTTCACGAGTTTCCGGAGGCTGGTTTCCATGGAGACGCGTGGAATCGGTACGACACGGCGACAGCGTCCGGTCGGGGCCATTCCACCGGCACGACCAGAGTACCGGCTCAAAAGGTCCGTATCTGTAGATCCGACCGTTGGATCGCGCTCAAATTGTTTCACGAGTTTCCGGAGGCTGGTTTCCATGGAGACGCGTGGAATCGGTACGACACGGCGACAGCGTCCGGTCGGGGCCATTCCACCGGCACGACTAGAGCACCGGCTCAAAAGGTCCGTATCTGTAGATCCGACCGTTGGATCGCGCTCAAATTGTTTCACGAGTTTCCGAAGGCTGGTTTCCATGGAGACGCGTGGAATCGGTACGACACGGCGACAACGTCCGGTCGGGCCATTCCACCGGCACGACTAGAGTACGGGCTCAAAAGGTCCGTATCTGTAGATCCGACCGTTGGATCGCGCTCAAATTGTTTCACGAGTTTCCGGAGGCTGTTTTCCATGGAGACGCGTGGAATCGGTACGACACGGCGACAGCGTCCGGTCGGGGCCATTCCACCGGCACGACTAGAGTACGGGCTCAAAAGGTCCGTATCTGTAGATCCGACCGTTGGATCGCGCTCAAAATGTTTCACGAGTTTCCGGAGGCTGGTTTCCATGGAGACGCGTGGAATCGGTACGACACGGCGACACGTCCGGTCGGGGCCATTCCACCGGCACGACTAGAGTACCGGCTCAAAAGGTCCGTATCTGTAGATCCGACCGTTGGATCGCGCTCAAAATGTTTCACGAGTTTCCGGAGGCTGGTTTCCATGGAGACACGTGGAATCGGTACGACACGGCGACAGCGTCCGGTCGGGGCCATTCCACCGGCACGACTAGAGTACCGGCTCAAAAGGTCCGTATCTGTAGATCCGACCGTTGGATCGCGCTCAAATTGTTTCACGAGTTTCCGGAGGCTGGTTTCCATGGAGACGCGTGGAATCGGTACTACACGGCGACAGCGTCCGGTCGGGGCCATTCAACGGCACGGCCAGAGCACCGGCTCAAAAGGTCCGTATCTGTAGATCCGACCGTTGGATCGCGCTCAAATTGTTTCACGAGTTTCTAGAGGCTGGTTTCCATGGAGACGCGTGGAATCGGTACTACACGGCGACAGCGTCCGGTCGGGGCCATTCCAACGGCACGACTAGAGTACCACTCAAAAGGTCCGTATCTGTAGATCCGACCGTTGGATCGCGCTCAAATTGTTTCACGAGTTTTCGGAGGCTGTTTTCCATGGAGACGTGTGGAATCGGTACGACACGGCGACAGCGTCCGGTCGGGGCCATTCCACCGGCACGACTAGAGTACCGGCTCAAAAGATTCGTATCTGTAGATCCGACCGTTGGATCGCGCTCAAATTGTTTCACGAGTTTCCGGAGGCTGGTTTCCATGGAGACGCGTGGAATCGGTACGACACGGCGACAACGTCCGGTCGGGGTTCCGTATCTGTAGATACGACCGTTGGATCGCGCTCAAATTTTTTCACGAGTTTCCGGAGGCTGGTTTCCATGGAGACGCGTGGAATCGGTACTACACGGCGACAACGTCCGGTCGGGGCCATTCCACCGGCACGACCAGAGTACCGGCTCAAAAGGTCCGTATCTGTAGATCCGACCGTTGGATCGTGCTCAAATTGTTTCACGAGTTTCCGGAGGCTGGTTTCCATGGAGACGCGTGGAATCGGTACTACACGGCGACAGCGTCCGGTCGGGGCCATTCCACCGGCACTACTAGAGTACCGGCTCAAAAGGTCCGTATCTATAGATCCGACCGTTGGATCGCGCTCAAATTGTTTCACGAGTTTTCGGAGGCTGTTTTCCATGGAGACGTGTGGAATCGGTACGACACGGCGACAGCGTCCGGTCGGGGCCATTCCACCGGCACGACTAGAGTACCGGCTCAAAAGGTTCGTATCTGTAGATCCGACCGTTGGATCGCGCTCAAATTGTTTCACGAGTTTCCGGAGGCTGGTTTCCATGGAGACGCGTGGAATCGGTACGACACGGCGACAACGTCCGGTCGGGGCCATTCCACCGGCACGACTAGAGTACCGGCTCAAAAGGTCCGTATCTGTAGATCCGACCGTTGGATCGCGCTCAAATTGTTTCACGAGTTTCCGGAGGCTGGTTTCCATGGAGACGCGTGGAATCGGTACGACACGGCGACAACGTCCGGTCGGGGCCATTCCACCGGCACGACAGAGTACGGGCTCAAAAGGTCCGTATCTGTAGATCCGACCGTTGGATCGCCTCAAATTGTTTCACGAGTTTCCGGAGGCTGTTTTCCATGGAGACGTGGAATCGGTACGACACGGCGACAGCGTCCGGTCGGGGCCATTCCACCGGCACGACTAGAGTACGGGCTCAAAAGGTCCGTATCTGTAGATCCGACCGTTGGATCGCGCTCAAATTGTTTCACGAGTTTCGGAGGCTGGTTTCCATGGAGACGTGTGGAATCGGTACGACACGGCGACACGTCCGGTCGGGGCCATTCCACCGGCACAACTAGAGTACGGGCTCAAAAGGTCCGTATCTGTAGATCCGACCGTTGGATCGCGCTCAAATTGTTTCAGGAGTTTCCGGAGGCTGGTTTCCACGGAGACACGTGGAATCGGTACGACACGCGACAGCGTCCGGGCGGGGGCCTTCCAACGGCACGGCAAGAGCACCGACTCAAATGGTCCGTATCTGTAGATCCGACCGTTGGATCGCGCTCAAATTGTTGCATGAGTTTCCGGAGCCTGGTTTCCATGGAGACGCGTGGAATCGGTACTACACGGCGACAACGTCCGGGCGGGGCCCTTCCAACGGCACGGCCAGAGCACCGGCTCAAATGGTCCGTATCTGTAGATCCGACCGTTGGATCGCGCTCAAATTGTTTCACAAGTTTTGGGAGGCTGGTTGCCATGGAGACGCGTGGAATCGGTACTACACGGCGACAGCGTCCGGTCGGGGCCATTCCTTCGGCACGACTAGAGTACCACCTCAAAAGGTCCGTATCTGTAGATCCGACCGTTGGATCGCGCTCAAATTGTTTCACGAGTTTTCGGAGGCTGTTTTCCATGGAGACGTGTGGAATCGGTACGACACGGCGACAGCGTCCGGTCGGGGCCATTCCACCGGCACGACTAGAGTACCGGCTCAAAAGATTCGTATCTGTAGATCCGACCGTTGGATCGCGCTCAAATTGTTTCACGAGTTTCCGAAGGCTGGTTTCCATGGAGACGCGTGGAATCGGTACGACACGGCGACAACGTCCGGTCGGGGTTCCGTATCTGTAGATACGACCGTTGGATCGCGCTCAAATTTTTTCACGAGTTTCCGGAGGCTGGTTTCCATGGAGACGCGTGGAATCGGTACGACACGGCGACAGCGTCCGGTCGGGGCCATTCCAACGGCACGGCCAGAGCACCGGCTCAAAAGGTCCGTATCTGTAGATCCGACCGTTGGATCGCGCTCAAATTTTTCACGAGTTTCCGGAGGCTGGTTTCCATGGAGACGCGTGGAATCGGTACTACACGGCGACAGCGTCCGGTCGGGGCCATTCCAACGGCACGACAGAGCACCGGCTCAAAAGGTCCGTATCTGTAGATCCGACCGTTGGATCGCGCTCAAATTGTTTCACGAGTTTCCGGAGGCTGGTTTCCATGGAGACGCGTGGAATCGGTACGACACGGCGACAGCGTCCGGTCGGGGCCATTCCACCGGCACGACTAGAGTACCGGCTCAAAAGGTCTGTATCTGTAGATCCGACCGTTGGATCGCGCTCAAATTGTTTCACGAGTTTCCGGAGGCTGGTTTCCATGGAGACGCGTGGAATCGGTACGACACGGCGACAACGTCCGGTCGGGGCCATTCCACCGGCACGACTAGAGTACGGCTCAAAAGGTCCGTATCTGTAGATCCGACCGTTGGATCGCGCTCAAATTGTTTCACGAGTTTCCGGAGGCTGGTTTCCATGGAGACGCGTGGAATCGGTACGACACGGCGACAGCGTCCGGTCGGGGCCATTCCACCGGCACGACCAGAGTACGGGCTCAAAAGGTCCGTATCTGTAGATCCGACCGTTGGATCGCGCTCAAATTGTTTCACGAGTTTCCGGAGGCTGGTTTCCATGGAGACGCGTGGAATCGGTACGACACGGCGACAGCGTCCGGTCGGGGCCATTCCACCGGCACGACTAGAGTACCGGCTCAAAAGGTCCGTATCTGTAGATCCGACCGTTGGATCGCGCTCAAATTGTTTCACGAGTTTCCGGAGGCTGTTTCCATGGAGACGCGTGGAATCGGTACGACACGGCGACAGCGTCCGGTCGGGGCCATTCCACCGGCACGACTAGAGCACCGGCTCAAAAGGTCCGTATCTGTAGATCCGACCGTTGGATCGCGCTCAAATTGTTTCACGAGTTTCCGGAGGCTGGTTTCCATGGAGACGCGTGGAATCGGTACGACACGGCGACAGCGTCCGGTCGGGGCCATTCCACCGGCACGACTAGAGTACCGGCTCAAAAGGTCCGTATCTGTAGATCCGACCGTTGGATCGCGCTCAAATTGTTTCACGAGTTTCCGGAGGCTGGTTTCCATGGAGACGCGTGGAATCGGTACGACACGGCGACAACGTCCGGTCGGGGTTCCGTATCTGTAGATACGACCGTTGGATCGCGCTCAAATTGTTTCACGAGTTTCCGGAGGCTGGTTTCCATGGAGACGCGTGGAATCGGTACGACACGGCGACAGCGTCCGGTCGGGGCCATTCCAACGGCACGACCAGAGCACCGGCTCAAAAGGTCCGTATCTGTAGATCCGACCGTTGGATCGCGCTCAAATTTTTCACGAGTTTCCGGAGGCTGGTTTCCATGGAGACGCGTGGAATCGGTACTACACGGCGACAGCGTCCGGTCGGGGCCATTCCAACGGCACGGACAGAGCACGGCTCAAAAGGTCCGTATCTGTAGATCCGACCGTTGGATCGCGCTCAAATTGTTTCACGAGTTTCCGGAGGCTGGTTTCCATGGAGACGCGTGGAATCGGTACGACACGGCGACAGCGTCCGGTCGGGGCCATTCCACCGGCACGACTAGAGTACCGGCTCAAAAGGTCCGTATCTGTAGATCCGACCGTTGGATCGCGCTCAAATTGTTTCACGAGTTTCCGGAGGCTGGTTTCCATGGAGACGCGTGGAATCGGTACGACACGGCGACAGCGTCCGGTCGGGGCCATTCCACCGGCACGACTAGAGTACGGCTCAAAAGGTCCGTATCTGTAGATCCGACCGTTGGATCGCGCTCAAATTGTTTCACGAGTTTCCGGAGGCTGGTTTCCATGGAGACGCGTGGAATCGGTACGACACGGCGACAACGTCCGGTCGGGGCCATTCCACCGGCACGACCAGAGTACGGCTCAAAAGGTCCGTATCTGTAGATCCGACCGTTGGATCGCGCTCAAATTGTTTCACGAGTTTCCGGAGGCTGGTTTCCATGGAGACGCGTGGAATCGGTACTACACGGCGACAGCGTCCGGTCGGGGCCATTCCACGGCACGACTAGAGTACCGGCTCAAAAGGTCCGTATCTGTAGATCCGACCGTTGGATCGCGCTCAAATTGTTTCACGAGTTTTCGGAGGCTGTTTTCCATGGAGACGTGTGGAATCGGTACGACACGGCGACAGCGTCCGGTCGGGGCCATTCCACCGGCACGACTAGAGTACCGGCTCAAAAGGTCCGTATCTGTAGATCCGACCGTTGGATCGCGCTCAAATTGTTTCACGAGTTTCCGGAGGCTGGTTTCCATGGAGACGCGTGGAATCGGTACGACACGGCGACAACGTCCGGTCGGGGCCATTCCACCGGCACGACTAGAGTACCGGCTCAAAAGGTCCGTATCTGTAGATCCGACCGTTGGATCGCGCTCAAATTGTTTTCACGAGTTTCCGGAGGCTGGTTTCCATGGAGACGCGTGGAATCGGTACTACACGGCGACAACGTCCGGTCGGGGCCATTCCACCGGCACGACCAGAGTACGGGCTCAAAAGGTCCGTATCTGTAGATCCGACCGTTGGATCGCGCTCAAATTGTTTCACGAGTTTCCGGAGGCTGGTTTCCATGGAGACACGTGGAATCGGTACTACACGGCGACAGCGTCCGGTCGGGGCCATTCCAACGGCACGACTAGAGTACCACCTCAAAAGGTCCGTATCTGTAGATCCGACCGTTGGATCGCGCTCAAATTGTTTCACGAGTTTTCGGAGGCTGTTTCCATGGAGACGTGTGGAATCGGTACGACACGGCGACAGCGTCCGGTCGGGGCCATTCCACCGGCACGACTAGAGCACCGGCTCAAAAGGTTCGTATCTGTAGATCCGACCGTTGGATCGCGCTCAAATTGTTTCACGAGTTTCCGGAGGCTGGTTTCCATGGAGACGCGTGGAATCGGTACGACACGGCGACAACGTCCGGTCGGGGCCATTCCACCGGCACGACTAGAGTACGGGCTCAAAAGGTCTGTATCTGTAGATCCGACCGTTGGATCGCGCTCAAATTGTTTCACGAGTTTCCGGAGGCTGTTTTCCATGGAGACGTGTGGAATCGGTACGACACGGCGACAGCGTCCGGTCGGGGCCATTCCACCGGCACGACTAGAGTACGGCTCAAAAGGTTCGTATCTGTAGATCCGACCGTTGGATCGCGCTCAAATTGTTTCACGAGTTTCCGGAGGCTGGTTTCCATGGAGACGTGTGGAATCGGTACGACACGGTGACACCGTCCGGTCGGGGCCATTCCACCGGCACGACTAGAGTACGGGCTCAAAAGATCCGTATCTGTAGATCCGACCGTTGGATCGCGCTCAAATGTTTCACGAGTTTCCGGAGGCTGGTTTCCATGGAGACACGTGGAATCGGTACGACACGGCGACAGCGTCCGGTCGGGGCCATTCCACCGGCACGACTAGAGTACCGGCTCAAAAGGTCCGTATCTGTAGATCCGACCGTTGGATCGCGCTCAAATTGTTTCACGAGTTTCCGGAGGCTGGTTTCCATGGAGACGCGTGGAATCGGTACTACACGGCCACAGCGTCCGGGCGGGGCCAATTCAACGGCACGGCCAGAGCACCGGCTCAAAAGGTCCGTATCTGTAGATCCGACCGTTGGATCGCGCTCAAATTGTTTCACGAGTTTCTAGAGGCTGGTTTCCATGGAGACGCGTGGAATCGGTACTACACTGCGACAGCGTCCGGTCGGGGCCATTCCTTCGGCACGACTAGAGTACCACCTCAAAAGGTCCGTATCTGTAGATCCGACCGTTGGATCACGCTCAAATTGTTTCACGAGTTTTCGGAGGCTGTTTTCCATGGAGACGTGTGGAATCGATACGACACGGCGACAGCGTCCGGTCGGGGCCATTCCACCGGCACGACTAGAGTACCGGCTCAAAAGATTCGTATCTGTAGATCCGACCGTTGGATCGCGCTCAAATTGTTTCACGAGTTTCCGAAGGCTGGTTTCCATGGAGACGCGTGGAATCGGTACGACACGGCGACAACGTCCGGTCGGGGTTCCGTATCTGTAGATACGACCGTTGGATCGCGCTCAAATTTTTTCACGAGTTTCCGGAGGATGGTTTCCATGGAGACGCGTGGAATCGGTACTACACGGCGACAGCGTCCGGGCGGGGCCATTCCAACGACACGGCCAGAGCACCGGCTCAAAAGGTCCGTATCTGTAGATACGACCGTTGGATCGCGCTCAAAATTTTTCACGAGTTTCCGGAGGCTGGTTTCCATGGAGACGCGTGGAATCGGTACTACACGGCGACAGCGTCGGGTCGGGGCCATTCCAAGGCACGGCCAGAGCACCGGCTCAAAAGGTCCGTATCTGTAGATCCGACCGTTGGATCGCGCTCAAATTTTTTCACGAGTTTCCGGAGGCTGGTTTCCATGGAGACACGTGGAATCGGTACGACACGGCGACAGCGTCCGGTCGGGGCCATTCCACCGGCACGACGAGAGTACCGGCTCAAAAGGTCTGTATCTGTAGATCCGACCGTTGGATCGCGCTCAAATTGTTTCACGAGTTTCCGGAGGCTGTTTTCCATGGAGACACGTGGAATCGGTATGACACGGCGACAGCGTCCGGTCGGGGCCATTCCACGGCACGACTAGAGTACCGGCTCAAAAGGTCTGTATCTGTAGATCCGACCGTTGGATCGCGCTCAAATTGTTTCACGAGTTTCCGGAGGCTGTTTCCATGGAGACGTGTGGAATCGGTACGACACGGCGACAGCGTCCGGTCGGGGCCATTCCACCGGCACGACTAGAGTACCGGCTCAAAAGGTCCGTATCTGTAGATCCGACCGTTGGATCGCGCTCAAATTGTTTCACGAGTTTTCGGAGGCTGTTTCCATGGAGACGTGTGGAATCGGTACGACACGGCGACAGCGTCCGGTCGGGGCCATTCCACCGGCACGACTAGAGTACCGGCTCAAAAGATTCGTATCTGTAGATCCGACCGTTGGATCGCGCTCAAATTGTTTCACGAGTTTCCGGAGGCTGGTTTCCATGGAGACGCGTGGAATCGGTACGACACGGCGACAACGTCCGGTCGGGGCCATTCCACCGGCACGACTAGAGTACCGGCTCAAAAGGTCCGTATCTGTAGATCCGACCGTTGGATCGCGCTCAAATGTTTCACGAGTTTCCGGAGGCTGGTTTCCATGGAGACGCGTGGAATCGGTACTACACGGCGACAGCGTCCGGTCGGGGCCATTCCACCGGCACGACCAGAGTACGGGCTCAAAAGGTCCGTATCTGTAGATCCGACCGTTGGATCGCGCTCAAATTGTTTCACGAGTTTCTAGAGGCTGGTTTCCATGGAGACACGTGGAATCGGTACTACACGGCGACAGCGTCCGGTCGGGGCCATTCCAACGGCACGACTAGAGTACCACCTCAAAAGGTTCGTATCTGTAGATCCGACCGTTGGATCACGCTCAAATTGTTTCACGAGTTTTCGGAGGCTGTTTTCCATGGAGACGCGTGGAATCGGTACGACACGGCGACAGCGTCCGGTCGGGGCCATTCCACCGGCACGACTAGAGCACCGGCTCAAAAGGTTCGTATCTGTAGATCCGACCGTTGGATCGCGCTCAAATTGTTTCACGAGTTTCCGGAGGCTGGTTTCCATGGAGACGCGTGGAATCGGTACGACACGGCGACAACGTCCGGTCGGGGCCATTCCACCGGCACGACTAGAGTACGGGCTCAAAAGGTCTGTATCTGTAGATCCGACCGTTGGATCGCGCTCAAATTGTTTCACGAGTTTCCGGAGGCTGTTTTCCATGGAGACGCGTGGAATCGGTACGACACGGCGACAGCGTCCGGTCGGGGCCATTCCACCGGCACGACTAGAGTACGGGCTCAAAAGGTCCGTATCTGTAGATCCGACCGTTGGATCGCGCTCAAATTGTTTCACGAGTTTCCGGAGGCTGGTTTCCATGGAGACGTGTGGAATCGGTACGACACGGTGACAGCGTCCGGTCGGGGCCATTCCACCGGCACGACTAGAGTACGGCTCAAAAGGTCCGTATCTGTAGATCCGACCGTTGGATCGCGCTCAAATTGTTTCACGAGTTTCCGGAGGCTGGTTTCCATGGAGACACGTGGAATCGGTACGACACGGCGACAGCGTCCGGTCGGGGCCATTCCACCGGCACGACTAGAGTACGGCTCAAAAGGTCCGTATCTGTAGATCCGACCGTTGGATCGCGCTCAAATTGTTTCACGAGTTTCCGGAGGCTGGTTTCCATGGAGACGCGTGGAATCGGTACTACACGGCCACAGCGTCCGGTCGGGGCCATTCAACGGCACGGCCAGAGCACCGGCTCAAAAGGTCCGTATCTGTAGATCCGACCGTTGGATCGCGCTCAAATTGTTTCACGAGTTTCCGGAGGCTGGTTTCCATGGAGACGCGTGGAATCGGTACTACACGGCGACAGCGTCCGGTCGGGGCCATTCCTTCGGCACGACTAGAGTACCACCTCAAAAGGTCCGTATCTGTAGATCCGACCGTTGGATCACGCTCAAATTGTTTCACGAGTTTTCGGAGGCTGTTTTCCATGGAGACGTGTGGAATCGATACGACACGGCGACAGCGTCCGGTCGGGGCCATTCCACCGGCACGACTAGAGTACCGGCTCAAAAGATTCGTATCTGTAGATCCGACCGTTGGATCGCGCTCAAATTGTTTCACGAGTTTCCGGAGGCTGGTTTCCATGGAGACGCGTGGAATCGGTACGACACGGCGACAACGTCCGGTCGGGGTTCCGTATCTGTAGATACGACCGTTGGATCGCGCTCAAATTTTTTCACGAGTTTCCGGAGGCTGGTTTCCATGGAGACGCGTGGAATCGGTACTACACGGCGACAGCGTCCGGTCGGGGCCATTCCAACGGCACGGCCAGAGCACCGGCTCAAAAGGTCCGTATCTGTAGATCCGACCGTTGGATCGCGCTCAAAATTTTTCACGAGTTTCCGGAGGCTGGTTTCCATGGAGACGCGTGGAATCGGTACTACACGGCGACAGCGTCCGGTCGGGGCCATTCCAAGGCACGGCCAGAGCACCGCTCAAAAGGTCCGTATCTGTAGATCCGACCGTTGGATCGCGCTCAAATTGTTTCACGAGTTTCCGGAGGCTGGTTTCCATGGAGACGCGTGGAATCGGTACGACACGGCGACAGCGTCCGGTCGGGGCCATTCCACCGGCACGACTAGAGTACCGGCTCAAAAGGTCCGTATCTGTAGATCCGACCGTTGGATCGCGCTCAAATTGTTTCACGAGTTTCCGGAGGCTGTTTTCCATGGAGACGCGTGGAATCGGTACGACACGGCGACAGCGTCCGGTCGGGGCCATTCCACGGCACGACTAGAGTACCGGCTCAAAAGGTCCGTATCTGTAGATCCGACCGTTGGATCGCGCTCAAATTGTTTCACGAGTTTCCGGAGGCTGTTTTCCATGGAGACGTGTGGAATCGGTACTACACGGCGACAGCGTCCGGTCGGGGCCATTCCACCGGCACGACTAGAGTACCGCTCAAAAGGTCCGTATCTGTAGATCCGACCGTTGGATCGCGCTCAAATTGTTTCACGAGTTTCAGGAGGCTGGTTGCCATGGAGACGCGTGGAATCGATACTAAACGGCGACAGCTTCCGGTCGAGGCCATTCCACCGGCACAACTAGAGTACATGCTCAAAAGGTTCGTATCTGTAGATCCGACCGTTGGATCGCGCTCAAATTGTTTCACGAGTTTCCAGAGGCTGGTTTCCATGGAGACGCGTGGAATCGTTACGACACGGCGACAACGTCCGGTCGGAGCCATTCCAACGACACGACTAGAGCACCGGCTCAAAAGGTCCGTATCTGTAGATCCGACCGTTGGATCGCGCTCAAATGTTTCACGAGTTTCCGGAGGCTGGTTTCCATGGAGACGCGTGGAATCGTTACGACACGGCGACAACGTCCGGTCGGAGCCATTCCAACGACACGACTAGAGCACCGGCTCAAAAGGTCCGTATCTGTAGATACGACCGTTGTATCTCGCTTAAATTGTTGCACGAGTTTCTGGAGCCTGGTTTCCATGGAGACGCGTGGAATCGGTACTACATGGCGACAGCGTCCGGTCGGGGCCATTCCACCGACACGACTAGAGTACCGGCTCAAAAGGTCCGTATCTGTAGATCCGACCGTTGGATCGCGCTCAAATTGTTTCACGAGTTTTCGGAGGCTGTTTTCCATGGAGACGTGTGGAATCGGTACGACACGGCGACAGCGTCCGGTCGGGGCCATTCCACCGGCACGACTAGAGTACCGGCTCAAAAGTTCGTATCTGTAGATCCGACCGTTGGATCGCGCTCAAATTGTTTCACGAGTTTCCGGAGGCTGGTTTCCATGGAGACGCGTGGAATCGGTACGACACGGCGACAACGTCCGGTCGGGCCATTCCACCGGCACGACTAGAGTACGGGCTCAAAAGGTCTGTATCTGTAGATCCGACCGTTGGATCGCGCTCAAATTGTTTCACGAGTTTCCGGAGGCTGTTTTCCATGGAGACGCGTGGAATCGGTACGACACGGCGACAGCGTCCGGTCGGGGCCATTCCACGGCACGACTAGAGTACCGGCTCAAAAGGTCCGTATCTGTAGATCCGACCGTTGGATCGCGCTCAAATTGTTTCACGAGTTTCCGGAGGCTGGTTTCCATGGAGACGCGTGGAATCGGTACGACACGGCGACAGCGTCCGGTCGGGGCCATTCCACCGGCACGACTAGAGTACCGGCTCAAAAGGTCCGTATCTGTAGATCCGACCGTTGGATCGCGCTCAAATTGTTTCACGAGTTTCCGGAGGCTGGTTTCCATGGAGACGCGTGGAATCGGTACGACACGGCGACAGCGTCCGGTCGGGGCCATTCCACCGGCACGACTAGAGTACCGGCTCAAAAGGTCCGTATCTGTAGATCCGACCGTTGGATCGCGCTCAAATTGTTTCACGAGTTTCCGGAGGCTGGTTTCCATGGAGACGCGTGGAATCGGTACTACACGGCGACAGCGTCCGGCGGGGCCATTCAACGGCACGGCCAGAGCACCGGCTCAAAAGGTCCGTATCTGTAGATCCGACCGTTGGATCGCGCTCAAATTGTTTCACGAGTTTCCGGAGGCTGGTTTCCATGGAGACGCGTGGAATCGGTACGACACGGCGACAGCGTCCGGTCGGGGCCATTCCAACGGCACGACTAGAGTACCGGCTCAAAAGGTCCGTATCTGTAGATCCGACCGTTGGATCGCGCTCAAATTGTTTCACGAGTTTTCGGAGGCTGTTTTCCATGGAGACGTGTGGAATCGGTACGACACGGCGACAGCGTCCGGTCGGGGCCATTCCACCGGCACGACTAGAGTACCGGCTCAAAAGATTCGTATCTGTAGATCCGACCGTTGGATCGCGCTCAAATTGTTTCACGAGTTTCCGGAGGCTGGTTTCCATGGAGACGCGTGGAATCGGTACGACACGGCGACAACGTCCGGTCGGGGTTCCGTATCTGTAGATACGACCGTTGGATCGCGCTCAAATTGTTTCACGAGTTTCCGGAGGCTGGTTTCCATGGAGACGCGTGGAATCGGTACTACACGGCGACAGCGTCCGGTCGGGGCCATTCCAACGGCACGGCCAGAGCACCGGCTCAAAAGGTCCGTATCTGTAGATCCGACCGTTGGATCGCGCTCAAATTTTTCACGAGTTTCCGGAGGCTGGTTTCCATGGAGACGCGTGGAATCGGTACTACACGGCGACAGCGTCCGGTCGGGGCCATTCCAACGGCACGACCAGACTAGGGGCTCAAAAGGACCGTATCTGTAGATCCGACCGTTGGATCGCGCTCCAATTGTTGCACGAGTTTCCGGAGGCTAGTTTCCATGGAGACGCGTGGAATCGGTACTACACGGCGACAGCGTCCGGTCGGGGCCATTCCACCGGCACGACGAGAGTACCGGCTCAAAAGGTCCGTATCTGTAGATTCGACCGTTGGATCGCGCTCAAATTGTTTCACGAGTTTCCGGAGGCTGTTTTCCATGGAGACGTGTGGAATCGGTACGACACGGCGACAGCGTCCGGTCGGGGCCATTCCACCGGCACGACTAGAGTACTGATTCAAAAGGTCCGTATCTGTAGATTCGACCGTTGGATCGCGCTCAAATTGTTTCACGAGTTTCCGGAGGCTGTTTTCCATGGAGACGTGTGGAATCGGTACGACACGGCAACAACGTCCGGTCGGGGCCATTCCACCGGCAGGACTAGAGTATGGGCTCAAAAGGTCCGTATCTGTAGATCCGACCGTTGGATCGCGCTCAAATTGTTTCACGAGTTTCCGGAGGCTGTTTTCCATGGAGACACGTGGAATCGGTACGACACGGCGACAACGTCCGGTCGGGGCCATAACACCGGCAGGACTAGAGTACGGGCTCAAAAGGTTCGTATCTGTAGATCCGACCGTTCGATCGTGCTCAAATTGTTTCACGAGTTTCCGGAGGCTGGTTTCCATGGAGACGCGTGCAATCGGTACTACACGGCGACAGCGTCCTGTCGGGCCATTCAACGGCACGACCAGAGCACGGCTCAAAAGGTCCGTATCTGTAGATCCGACCGTTGGATCGCGCTCAAATTGTTTCACGAGTTTCCGGAGGCTGGTTTCCATGGAGACGCGTGCAATCGGTACTACACGGCGACAGCGTCCTGTCGGGGCCATTGCACCGGCACGACTAGAGTACCAGCTCAAAAGGTCCGTATCTGTAGATCCGACCGTTGGATCGCGCTCAAATTGTTTCACGAGTTTTCGGAGGCTGTTTCCATGGAGACGTGTGGAATCGGTACGACACGGCGACAGCGTCCGGTCGGGGCCATTCCACCGGCACGACTAGAGTACCGGCTCAAAAGGTTCGTATCTGTAGATCCGACCGTTGGATCGCGCTCAAATTGTTTCACGAGTTTCCGGAGGCTGGTTTCCATGGAGACGCGTGGAATCGGTACGACACGGCGACAACGTCCGGTCGGGGTTCCGTATCTGTAGATACGACCGTTGGATCGCGCTCAAATTTTTCACGAGTTTCCGGAGGCTGGTTTCCATGGAGACGCGTGGAATCGGTACGACACGGCGACAGCGTCCGGTCGGGGCCATTCCACCGGCACGACCAGAGTACCGGCTCAAAAGGTCCGTATCTGTAGATCCGACCGTTGGATCGCGCTCAAATTTTTCACGAGTTTCGGAGGCTGGTTTCCATGGAGACGCGTGGAATCGGTACGACACGGCGACAGCGTCCGGTCGGGGCCATTCCAACGGCACGACCAGAGTACCGGCTCAAAAGGTCCGTATCTGTAGATCCGACCGTTGGATCGCGCTCAAATTGTTTCACGAGTTTCCGGAGGCTGGTTTCCATGGAGACACGTGGAATCGGTACGACACGGCGACAGCGTCCGGTCGGGGCCATTCCACCGGCACGACTAGAGTACCGGCTCAAAAGGTCCGTATCTGTAGATCCGACCGTTGGATCGCGCTCAAATTGTTTCACGAGTTTCCGGAGGCTGGTTTCCATGGAGACGCGTGGAATCGGTACGACACGGCGACAGCGTCCGGTCGGGGCCATTCCACCGGCACGACTAGAGTACCGGCTCAAAAGGTCCGTATCTGTAGATCCGACCGTTGGATCGCGCTCAAATTGTTTCACGAGTTTCGGAGGCTGTTTTCCATGGAGACGCGTGGAATCGGTACGACACGGCGACAGCGTCCGGTCGGGGCCATTCCACCGGCACGACTAGAGTACCGGCTCAAAAGGTCCGTATCTGTAGATCCGACCGTTGGATCGCGCTCAAATTGTTTCACGAGTTTCCGGAGGCTGGTTTCCATGGAGACGCGTGGAATCGGTACGACACGGCGACAGCGTCCGGTCGGGGCCATTCCACCGGCACGACTAGAGTACCGGCTCAAAAGGTCCGTATCTGTAGATCCGACCGTTGGATCGCGCTCAAATTGTTTCACGAGTTTCCGGAGGCTGGTTTCCATGGAGACGTGTGGAATCGGTACGACACGGCGACAGCGTCCGGTCGGGGCCATTCCACCGGCACGACTAGAGTACCGGCTCAAAAGGTCCGTATCTGTAGATCCGACCGTTGGATCGCGCTCAAATTGTTTCACGAGTTTTCGGAGGCTGTTTCCATGGAGACGCGTGGAATCGGTACGACACGGCGACAGCGTCCGGTCGGGGCCATTCAACGGCACGACCAGAGCACCGGCTCAAAAGGTCCGTATCTGTAGATCCGACCGTTGGATCGCGCTCAAATTGTTTCACGAGTTTCCGGAGGCTGGTTTCCATGGAGACGCGTGGAATCGGTACGACACGGCGACAGCGTCCGGTCGGGGCCATTCCAACGGCACGACTAGAGTACCGGCTCAAAAGGTCCGTATCTGTAGATCCGACCGTTGGATCGCGCTCAAATTGTTTCACGAGTTTTCGGAGGCTGTTTTCCATGGAGACGCGTGGAATCGGTACGACACGGCGACAGCGTCCGGTCGGGGCCATTCCAACGGCACGACCAGAGTACCGGCTCAAAAGGTCCGTATCTGTAGATCCGACCGTTGGATCGCGCTCAAATTGTTTCACGAGTTTCCGGAGGCTGGTTTCCATGGAGACGCGTGGAATCGGTACGACACGGCGACAGCGTCCGGTCGGGGCCATTCCACCGGCACGACTAGAGTACCGGCTCAAAAGGTCCGTATCTGTAGATCCGACCGTTGGATCGCGCTCAAATTGTTTCACGAGTTTCGGAGGCTGTTTTCCATGGAGACGCGTGGAATCGGTACGACACGGCGACAGCGTCCGGTCGGGGCCATTCCACCGGCACGACCAGAGTACCGGCTCAAAAGGTCCGTATCTGTAGATCCGACCGTTGGATCGCGCTCAAATTGTTTCACGAGTTTCCGGGGGGCTGTTTTCCATGGAGACGCGTGGAATCGGTACGACACGGCGACAGCGTCCGGTCGGGGCCATTCCACCGGCACGACGAGAGTACCGGCTTAAAAATTTGTTTCACGAGTTTTCGGAGGCTGTTTCCATGGAGACGCGTGGAATCGGTATGACACGGCGACAGCGTCCGGTCGGGCCATTCCAACGGCACGACCAGAGTACCGGCTCAAAAGGTCTGTATCTGTAGATCCGACCGTTGGATCGCGCTCAAATTGTTTCACGAGTTTCCGGAGGCTGGTTTCCATGGAGACGCGTGGAATCGGTACGACACGGCGACAACGTCCGGTCGGGGCCATTCCACCGGCACGACTAGAGTACGGGCTCAAAAGGTCCGTATCTGTAGATCCGACCGTTGGATCGCGCTCAAATTTTTTCACGAGTTTTCGGAGGCTGGTTTCCATGGAGACGCGTGGAATCGGTACTACACGGCGACAGCGTCCGGTCGGGGCCATTCAACGGCACGACCAGAGCACCGGCTCAAAAGGTCCGTATCTGTAGATCCGACCGTTGGATCGCGCTCAAATTGTTTCACGAGTTTCCGGAGGCTGGTTTCCATGGAGACGCGTGGAATCGGTACGACACGGCGACAGCGTCCGGTCGGGGCCATTCCACGGCACGACTAGAGTACCGGCTCAAAAGGTCCGTATCTGTAGATCCGACCGTTGGATCGCGCTCAAATTGTTTCACGAGTTTCCGGAGGCTGTTTTCCATGGAGACGTGTGGAATCGGTACGACACGGCGACAGCGTCCGGTCGGGGCCATTCCACCGGCACGACTAGAGTACCGGCTCAAAAGGTCCGTATCTGTAGATCCGACCGTTGGATCGCGCTCAAATTGTTTCACGAGTTTTCGGAGGCTGGTTTCCATGGAGACGCGTGGAATCGGTACGACACGGCGACACGGTCCGGTCGGGGTTCCGTATCTGTAGATCCGACCGTTGGATCGCGCTCAAATTTTTCACGAGTTTCCGGAGGCTGGTTTCCATGGAGACGCGTGGAATCGGTACTACACGGCGACAGCGTCCGGTCGGGGCCATTCCAACGGCACGGCAGAGCACCGGCTCAAAAGGTCCGTATCTGTAGATCCGACCGTTGGATCGCGCTCAAATTGTTTCACGAGTTTCGGAGGCTGGTTTCCATGGAGACGCGTGGAATCGGTACGACACGGCGACAGCGTCCGGTCGGGGCCATTCCAACGGCACGACCAGAGTACCGGCTCAAAAGGTCCGTATCTGTAGATCCGACCGTTGGATCCGCTCAAATTGTTTCACGAGTTTCGGAGGCTGGTTTCCATGGAGACGCGTGGAATCGGTACGACACGGCGACAGCGTCCGGTCGGGGCCATTCCACCGGCACGACTAGAGTACCGGCTCAAAAGGTCCGTATCTGTAGATCCGACCGTTGGATCGCGCTCAAATTGTTTCACGAGTTTCGGAGGCTGGTTTCCATGGAGACGCGTGGAATCGGTACGACACGGCGACAGCGTCCGGCGGGGCCATTCAACGGCACGACCAGAGCACCGGCTCAAAAGGTCCGTATCTGTAGATCCGACCGTTGGATCGCGCTCAAATTGTTTCACGAGTTTCGGAGGCTGGTTTCCATGGAGACGCGTGGAATCGGTACGACACGGCGACAGCGTCCGGTCGGGCATTCCATTCACCGGCACGACTAGAGTACCGGCTCAAAAGGTCCGTATCTGTAGATCCGACCGTTGGATCGCGCTCAAATTGTTTCACGAGTTTCGGAGGCTGTTTTCCATGGAGACGCGTGGAATCGGTACGACACGGCGACAGCGTCCGGTCGGGGCCATTCCACCGGCACGACTAGAGTACCGGCTCAAAAGGTTCGTATCTGTAGATCCGACCGTTGGATCGCGCTCAAATTGTTTCACGAGTTTCGGAGGCTGGTTTCCATGGAGACGCGTGGAATCGGTACGACACGGCGACAACGTCGGTCGGGGGTCGTATCTGTAGATACGACCGTTGGATCGCGCTCAAATTGTTTCACGAGTTTCCGGAGGCTGGTTTCCATGGAGACGCGTGGAATCGGTACTACACGGCGACAGCGTCCGGTCGGGGCCATTCCAACGGCACGACCAGAGTACCGGCTCAAAAGGTCCGTATCTGTAGATCCGACCGTTGGATCGCGCTCAAAATTTTTCACGAGTTTCCGGAGGCTGGTTTCCATGGAGACGCGTGGAATCGGTACGACACGGCGACAGCGTCCGGTCGGGGCCATTCCAACGGCACGACCAGAGTACCGGCTCAAAAGGTCCGTATCTGTAGATACGACCGTTGGATCGCGCTCAAATTTTTTCACGAGTTTCCGGAGGCTGGTTTCCATGGAGACACGTGGAATCGGTACGACACGGCGACAGCGTCCGGTCGGGGCCATTCCACCGGCACGACGAGAGTACCGACTCAAAAGGTCCGTATCTGTAGATCCGACCGTTGGATCGCGCTCAAATTGTTTCACGAGTTTTCGGAGGCTGTTTTCCATGGAGACACGTGGAATCGG
>CM055348.1:25202466-25228745 GCA_029228515.1 Populus alba x Populus x berolinensis | reverse complement strand
CGAAACGCTTTGACTCGGTGAGTTTCGCGGCATTCCGACTTCGATGCCCCGGTTGCCGAAATTCAGTTGCCTTTGAATTTCGGGTGATCCCTCTTGAGCATGTATGCTTCTGCTACTTGTTCTACATCACACTTCCTTCCGCAAACGGCGAAACGCTTTGACTCGGTGAGTTTCGCGGCATTCCGACTTCGATGCCCCGGTTGCCGAAATTCTGTTGCCTTTGAATTTCGGGTGATCCCTCTTAAGCATGTATGCTTCTGCTACTTGCTCTACATCACACTTCCTTCCGCAAACGGCGAAACGCTTTGACTCGGTGAGTTTCGCGGCATTCCGACTTCGATGCCCCGGTTGCCGAAATTCTGTTGCCTTTGAATTTCGGGTGATCCTTCTTGAGTATGTATGCATCTGCTACTTGTTCTACATCACACTTCCTTCCCCAAACAGCGAAACGCTTTGACTCGGTGAGTTTCGCGGCATTCCGACTTCGATGCCCGGTTGCCGATTCAGTTGCCTTTGAATTTCGGGTGATCCTTCTTGAGGATGTATGCATCTGCTACTTGTTCTACATCACACTTCCTTCCCCAAACAGCGAAACGCTTTGACTCGGTGAGTTTCGCGGCATTCCGACTTCGATGCCCCGGTTGCCGAAATTCAGTTGCCTTTGAATTTATGGTGATCCCTCTTGAGCATGTATGCTTCTGCTACTTGTTTCTACATCACACTTCCTTCCGCAAACGGCGAAACGCTTTGACTCGGTGAGTTTCGCGGCATTCCTACTTCGATGCCCCGGTTGCCGAAATTCAGTTGCCTTTGAATTTCGGGTGATCCCTCTTGAGCATGTATGCTTCTGCTACTTGTTCTACATCACACTTCCTTCCGCAAATGGCGAAACGCTTTGACTCGGTGAGTTTCGCGGCATTCCTACTTCGATGCCCCGGTTGCTGAATTTCAGTTGCCTTTGAATTTCAGGTGATCCCTCTTGAGCATGTATGGTTCTGCTACTTGGTCTACACCACACTTCCTTCCGCAAAGGGCGAAACGCTTTGACTCGGTGAGTTTCGCGGCATTCCGACTTCGATGCCCCGGTTCGCGAAATTCAGTTGCCTTTGAATTTCGGGTGATCCCTCTTGAGCATGTATGCTTCTGCTACTTGTTCTACATCACACTTCTTCCGCAAACAGCGAAACGCTTTGACTCGGTGAGTTTCGCGGCATTCCGACTTCGATGCCCCGGTTCGCGAAATTCAGTTGCCTTTGAATTTCGGGTGATCCCTTTTGAGCATGTATGCTTCTGCTACTTGTTCTACAGCACACTTCCTTGTCCAAACAGCGAAACGCTTTGACTCGGTGAGTTTCGCGGCATTTCGACTTCGATGCCCCGGTTGCTGAATTTCAGTTGCCTTTGAATTTCGGGTGATCCCTCTTGAGCATGTATGCTTCTGCTACTTGTTCTACACCACACTTCTTCCGCAAACAGCGAAACGCTTTGACTCGGTGAGTTTCGCGGCATTCCGACTTCGATGCCCCGGTTGCCGAAATTCAGTTGCCTTTGAATTTCGGGTGATCCCTCTTGAGCATGTATGCTTCTGCTACTTGTTCTACATCACACTTCCTTCGCAAACGGCGAAACGCTTTGACTCGGTGAGTTTCGCGGCATTCCGACTTCGATGCCCCGGTTGCCGAAATTCAGTTGCCTTTGAATTTCGGGTGATCCCTCTTGAGCATGTATGCTTCTGCTACTTGTTCTACATCACACTTCCTTCCGCAAAAAGCGAAACGCTTTGACTCGGTGAGTTTCGCGGCATTCCGACTTCGATGCCCCGGTTGCCGAAATTCAGTTGCCTTTGAATTTCGGGTGATCCCTCTTGAGCATGTATGCTTCTGCTACTTGTTCTACATCACACTTCCTTCCGCAAACAGCGAAACGCTTTGACTCGGTGAGTTTCGCGGCATTCCGACTTCGATGCCCCGGTTGCCGAAATTCAGTTGCCTTTGAATTTCGGGTGATCCCTCTTGAGCATGTATGCTTCTGCTACTTGTTCTACATCACACTTCCTTCCGCAAACGGCGAAACGCTTTGACTCGGTGAGTTTCGCGGCATTCCGACTTCGATGCCCGGTTGCCGAAATTCAGTTGCCTTTGAATTTCGGGTGATCCCTCTTGAGCATGTATGCTTCTGCTACTTGTTCTACATCACACTTCCTTCCGCAAACAGCGAAACGCTTTGACTCGGTGAGTTTCGCGGCATTCCGACTTCGATGCCCCGGTTGCCGAAATTCAGTTGCCTTTGAATTTCGGGTGATCCCTCTTGAGCATGTATGCTTCTGCTACTTGTTCTACATCACTTCCTTCCGCAAACGCGAAACGCTTTGACTCGGTGAGTTTCGCGGCATTCCGACTTCGATGCCCCGGTTGCCGAAATTCAGTTGCCTTTGAATTTCGGGTGATCCCTCTTGAGCATGTATGCTTCTGCTACTTGTTCTACATCACACTTCCTTCCGCAAACGGCGAAACGCTTTGACTCGGTGAGTTTCGCGGCATTCCGACTTCGATGCCCCGGTTGCCGAAATTCAGTTGCCTTTGAATTTCGGGTGATCCCTCTTGAGCATGTATGCTTCTGCTACTTGTTCTACATCACACTTCCTTCCTAAACAGCGAAACGCTTTGACTCGTGAGTTTTCGCGGCATTCCGACTTCGATGCCCCGGTTGCCGAAATTCAGTTGCCTTTGAATTTCGGGTGATCCCTCTTGAGCATGTATGCTTCTGCTACTTGTTCTACATCACACTTCCTTCCGCAAACAGCGAAACGCTTTGACTCGGTGAGTTTCGCGGCATTCCGACTTCGATGCCCCGGTTGCCGAAATTCAGTTGCCTTTGAATTTCGGGTGATCCCTCTTGAGCATGTATGCTTCTGCTACTTGTTCTACATCACACTTCCTTCCGCAAACAGCGAAACGCTTTGACTCGGTGAGTTTCGCGGCATTCCGACTTCGATGCCCCGGTTGCCGAAATTCAGTTGCCTTTGAATTTCGGGTGATCCCTCTTGAGCATGTATGCTTCTGCTACTTGTTCTACATCACACTTCCTTCCCAAACAGCGAAACGCTTTGACTCGTGAGTTTCGCGGCATTCCGACTTCGATGCCCGGTTGCCGAAATTCAGTTGCCTTTGAATTTCGGGTGATCCCTCTTGAGCATGTATGCTTCTGCTACTTGTTCTACATCACACTTCCTTCCGCAAACGCGAAACGCTTTGACTCGGTGAGTTTCGCGGCATTCCGACTTCGATGCCCCGGTTGCCGAAATTCAGTTGCCTTTGAATTTCGGGTGATCCCTCTTGAGCATGTATGCTTCTGCTACTTGTTCTACATCACACTTCTTCCGCAAACGGCGAAACGCTTTGACTCGGTGAGTTTCGCGGCATTCCGACTTCGATGCCCCGGTTGCCGAAATTCAGTTGCCTTTGAATTTCGGGTGATCCCTCTTGAGCATGTATGCTTCTGCTACTTGTTCTACATCACACTTCCTTCCGCAAACGGCGAAACGCTTTGACTCGGTGAGTTTCGCGGCATTCCGACTTCGATGCCCGGTTGCCGAAATTCAGTTGCCTTTGAATTTCGGGTGATCCCTCTTGAGCATGTATGCTTCTGCTACTTGTTCTACATCACACTTCCTTCCGCAAACGGCGAAACGCTTTGACTCGGTGAGTTTCGCGGCATTCCGACTTCGATGCCCCGTTGCCGAAATTCAGTTGCCTTTGAATTTCGGGTGATCCCTCTTGAGCATGTATGCTTCTGCTACTTGTTCTACATCACACTTCTTCCGCAAACGCGAAACGCTTTGACTCGGTGAGTTTCGCGGCATTCCGACTTCGATGCCCCGGTTGCCGAAATTCAGTTGCCTTTGAATTTCGGGTGATCCCTCTTGAGCATGTATGCTTCTGCTACTTGTTCTACATCACACTTCCTTCCGCAAACAGCGAAACGCTTTGACTCGGTGAGTTTCGCGGCATTCCGACTTCGATGCCCCGGTTGCCGAAATTCAGTTGCCTTTGAATTTCGGGTGATCCCTCTTGAGCATGTATGCTTCTGCTACTTGTTCTACATCACACTTCTTCCGCAAACGCGAAACGCTTTGACTCGGTGAGTTTCGCGGCATTCCGACTTCGATGCCCGGTTGCCGAAATTCAGTTGCCTTTGAATTTCGGGTGATCCCTCTTGAGCATGTATGCTTCTGCTACTTGTTCTACATCACACTTCCTTCCCAAACGCGAAACGCTTTGACTCGGTGAGTTTCGCGGCATTCCGACTTCGATGCCCCGGTTGCCGAAATTAAGTTGCCTTTGAATTTCGGGTGATCCCTCTTGAGCATGTATGCTTCTGCTACTTGTTCTACATCACACTCTCTTCCGCAAACAGCGAAACGCTTTGACTCAGTGAGTTTCGCGGCATTCCGACTTTGATTCCCCGGTTGCCGAAATTCAGTTGCCTTTGAATTTCGGGTGATCCCTCTTGAGCATGTATGCTTCTGCTACTTGTTCTACATCAGACTTCTTCCCCAAACGGCAAAACGCTTTGACTCGGTGAGTTTCGCGGCATTCCGACTTCGATGCCCCGGTTGCCGAAATTCAGTTGCCTTTGAATTTCGGGTGATCCCTCTTGAGCATGTATGCTTCTGCTACTTGTTCTACATCACACTGCCTTCCTTAAACAGCGAAACGCTTTGACTCGGTGAGTTTCGCGGCATTCCGACTTCGATGCCCCGGTTGCCGAAATTCAGTTGCCTTTGAATTTCGGGTGATCCCTCTTGAGCATGTATGCTTCTGCTACTTGTTCTACATCACACTTCCTTCCGCAAACGGCGAAACGCTTTGACTCGGTGAGTTTCGCGGCATTCCGACTTCGATGCCCCGGTTGCCGAAATTCAGTTGCCTTTGAATTTCGGGTGATCCCTCTTGAGCATGTATGCTTCTGCTACTTGTTCTACATCACACTTCTTCCGCAAACGGCGAAACGCTTTGACTCGGTGAGTTTCGCGGCATTCCGACTTCGATGCCCCGGTTGCCGAAATTCAGTTGCCTTTGAATTTCGGGTGATCCCTCTTGAGCATGTATGCTTCTGCTACTTGTTCTACATCACACTTCCTTCCGCAAAGCGAAACGCTTTGACTCGGTGAGTTTCGCGGCATTCCGACTTCGATGCCCCGGTTGCCGAAATTCAGTTGCCTTTGAATTTCGGGTGATCCCTCTTGAGCATGTATGCTTCTGCTACTTGTTCTACATCACACTTCCTTCCGCAAACGGCGAAACGCTTTGACTCGGTGAGTTTCGCGGCATTCCGACTTCGATGCCCCGGTTGCCGAAATTCAGTTGCCTTTGAATTTCGGGTGATCCCTCTTGAGCATGTATGCTTCTGCTACTTGTTCTACATCACACTTCCTTCCGCAAACAGCGAAACGCTTTGACTCGGTGAGTTTCGCGGCATTCCGACTTCGATGCCCCGGTTGCCGAAATTCAGTTGCCTTTGAATTTCGGGTGATCCCTCTTGAGCATGTATGCTTCTGCTACTTGTTCTACATCACACTTCTTCCGCAAACGGCGAAACGCTTTGACTCGGTGAGTTTCGCGGCATTCCGACTTCGATGCCCCGGTTGCCGAAATTCAGTTGCCTTTGAATTTCGGGTGATCCCTCTTGAGCATGTATGCTTCTGCTACTTGTTCTACATCACACTTCCTTCCGCAAACAGCGAAACGCTTTGACTCGGTGAGTTTCGCGGCATTCCGACTTCGATGCCCCGTTGCCGAAATTCAGTTGCCTTTGAATTTCGGGTGATCCCTCTTGAGCATGTATGCTTCTGCTACTTGTTCTACATCACACTTCCTTCCGCAAACAGCGAAACGCTTTGACTCGGTGAGTTTCGCGGCATTCCGACTTCGATGCCCCGGTTGCCGAAATTCAGTTGCCTTTGAATTTCGGGTGATCCCTCTTGAGCATGTATGCTTCTGCTACTTGTTCTACATCAGACTTCTTCCGCAAACGGCGAAACGCTTTGACTCGGTGAGTTTCGCGGCATTCCGACTTCGATGCCCGGTTGCCGAAATTCAGTTGCCTTTGAATTTCGGGTGATCCCTCTTGAGCATGTATGCTTCTGCTACTTGTTCTACATCACACTTCCTTCCGCAAACAGCGAAACGCTTTGACTCGGTGAGTTTCGCGGCATTCCGACTTCGATGCCCCGGTTGCCGAAATTCAGTTGCCTTTGAATTTCGGGTGATCCCTCTTGAGCATGTATGCTTCTGCTACTTGTTCTACATCACACTTCTTCCGCAAAGCGAAACGCTTTGACTCGGTGAGTTTCGCGGCATTCCGACTTCGATGCCCCGGTTGCCGAAATTCAGTTGCCTTTGAATTTCGGGTGATCCCTCTTGAGCATGTATGCTTCTGCTACTTGTTCTACATCACACTTCCTTCCGCAAACGGCGAAACGCTTTGACTCGGTGAGTTTCGCGGCATTCCGACTTCGATGCCCCGGTTGCCGAAATTCAGTTGCCTTTGAATTTCGGGTGATCCCTCTTGAGCATGTATGCTTCTGCTACTTGTTCTACATCACACTTCTTCCGCAAACGGCGAAACGCTTTGACTCGGTGAGTTTCGCGGCATTCCGACTTCGATGCCCCGGTTGCCGAAATTCAGTTGCCTTTGAATTTCGGGTGATCCCTCTTGAGCATGTATGCTTCTGCTACTTGTTCTACATCACACTTCCTTCCTTAAACAGCGAAACGCTTTGACTCGGTGAGTTTCGCGGCATTCCGACTTCGATGCCCCGGTTGCCGAAATTCAGTTGCCTTTGAATTTCGGGTGATCCCTCTTGAGCATGTATGCTTCTGCTACTTGTTCTACATCACACTTCCTTCCGCAAACAGCGAAACGCTTTTACTCGGTGAGTTTCGCGGCATTCCGACTTCGATGCCCCGGTTGCCGAAATTCAGTTGCCTTTGAATTTCGGGTGATCCCTCTTGAGCATGTATGCTTCTGCTACTTGTTCTACATCACACTTCCTTCCGCAAATGGCGAAACGCTTTGACTCGGTTAGTTTCGCGGCATTCCGACTTCGATGCCCCGGTTGCCGAAATTCAGTTGCCTTTGAATTTCGGGTGATCCCTCTTGAGCATGTATGCTTCTGCTACTTGTTCTACATCACACTTCCTTCCGCAACAGCGAAACGCTTTGACTCGGTGAGTTTCGCGGCATTCCGACTTCGATGCCCCGGTTGGCGAAATTCAGTTGCCTTTGAATTTCGGGTGATCCCTCTTGAGCATGTATGCTTCTGCTACTTGTTCTACATCACACTTCCTTCCGCAAACAGCGAAACGCTTTGACTCGGTAAGCTTCGCGGCATTCCGACTTCGATGCCCGGTTGCCGAAATTCAGTTGCCTTTGAATTTCGGGTGATCCCTCTTGAGCATGTATGCTTCTGCTACTTGTTCTACATCAGACTTGCTTCCGCAAACGGCGAAACGCTTTGACTCGGTGAGTTTCCCGGCATTCCGACTTCGATGCCCCGATTGCCGAAATTCAGTTGCCTTTGAATTTCGGGTGCTCCCTCTTGAGCATGTATGCTTCTGCTACTTGTTCTACATCACACTTCCTTCCGCAAACAGCGAAACGCTTTGACTCGGTGACTTTCGCGGCATTCCGACTTCGATGCCCCGGTTGCCGAAATTCAGTTGCCTTTGAATTTCGGGTGATCCCTCTTGAGCATGTATGCTTCTGCTACTTGTTCTACATCACACTTTCTTCCATAAACAGCGAAACGCTTTGACTCGGTGAGTTTCGCGGCATTCCGACTTCGATGCCCCGGTTGCCGAAATTCAGTTGCCTTTGAATTTCGGGTGATCCCTCTTGAGCATGTATGCTTCTGCTACTTGTTCTACATCACACTTCTTCCGCAAACAGCGAAACGCTTTGACTCGGTGAGTTTCGCGGCATTCCGACTTCGATGCCCCGGTTGCCGAAATTCAGTTGCCTTTGAATTTCGGGTGATCCCTCTTGAGCATGTATGCTTCTGCTACTTGTTCTACATCACACTTCCTTCCGCAAACGGCGAAACGCTTTGACTCGGTGAGTTTCGCGGCATTCCGACTTCGATGCCCCGGTTGCCGAAATTCAGTTGCCTTTGAATTTCGGGTGATCCCTCTTGAGCATGTATGCTTCTGCTACTTGTTCTACATCACACTTCCTTCCGCAAACGGCGAAACGCTTTGACTCGGTGAGTTTCGCGGCATTCCGACTTCGATGCCCCGGTTGCCGAAATTCAGTTGCCTTTGAATTTCGGGTGATCCCTCTTGAGCATGTATGCTTCTGCTACTTGTTCTACATCACACTTCCTTCCGCAAACAGCGAAACGCTTTGACTCGGTGAGTTTCGCGGCATTCCGACTTCGATGCCCCGGTTGCCGAAATTCAGTTGCCTTTGAATTTCGGGTGATCCCTCTTGAGCATGTATGCTTCTGCTACTTGTTCTACATCACACTTCCTTCCGCAAACAGCGAAACGCTTTGACTCGGTGAGTTTCGCGGCATTCCGACTTCGATGCCCCGGTTGCCGAAATTCAGTTGCCTTTGAATTTCGGGTGATCCCTCTTGAGCATGTATGCTTCTGCTACTTGTTCTACATCACACTTCTTCCGCAAACAGCGAAACGCTTTGACTCGGTGAGTTTCGCGGCATTCCGACTTCGATGCCCCGGTTGCCGAAATTCAGTTGCCTTTGAATTTCGGGTGATCCCTCTTGAGCATGTATGCTTCTGCTACTTGTTCTACATCACACTTCCTTCCGCAAACGGCGAAACGCTTTGACTCGGTGAGTTTCGCGGCATTCCGACTTCGATGCCCCGGTTGCCGAAATTCAGTTGCCTTTGAATTTCGGGTGATCCCTCTTGAGCATGTATGCTTCTGCTACTTGTTCTACATCAGACTTCTTCCGCAAACGGCGAAACGCTTTGACTCGGTGAGTTTCGCGGCATTCCGACTTCGATGCCCCGGTTGCCGAAATTCAGTTGCCTTTGAATTTCGGGTGATCCCTCTTGAGCATGTATGCTTCTGCTACTTGTTCTACATCACACTTCCTTCCGCAAACAGCGAAACGCTTTGACTCGGTGAGTTTCGCGGCATTCCGACTTCGATGCCCCGGTTGCCGAAATTCAGTTGCCTTTGAATTTCGGGTGATCCCTCTTGAGCATGTATGCTTCTGCTACTTGTTCTACATCACACTTCTTCCGCAAACGGCGAAACGCTTTGACTCGGTGAGTTTCGCGGCATTCCGACTTCGATGCCCCGGTTGCCGAAATTCAGTTGCCTTTGAATTTCGGGTGATCCCTCTTGAGCATGTATGCTTCTGCTACTTGTTCTACATCACACTTTCTTCCGCAAACGGCGAAACGCTTTGACTCGGTGAGTTTCGCGGCATTCCGACTTCGATGCCCCGGTTGCCGAAATTCAGTTGCCTTTGAATTTCGGGTGATCCCTCTTGAGCATGTATGCTTCTGCTACTTGTTCTACATCACACTTTCTTCCGCAAACAGCGAAACGCTTTGACTCGGTGAGTTTCGCGGCATTCCGACTTCGATGCCCCGGTTGCCGAAATTCAGTTGCCTTTGAATTTCGGGTGATCCCTCTTGAGCATGTATGCTTCTGCTACTTGTTCTACATCACACTTCTTCCGCAAACGGCGAAACGCTTTGACTCGGTGAGTTTCGCGGCATTCCGACTTCGATGCCCCGGTTGCCGAAATTCAGTTGCCTTTGAATTTCGGGTGATCCCTCTTGAGCATGTATGCTTCTGCTACTTGTTCTACATCACACTTCCTTCCGCAAACGGCGAAACGCTTTGACTCGGTGAGTTTCGCGGCATTCCGACTTCGATGCCCCGGTTGCCGAAATTCAGTTGCCTTTGAATTTCGGGTGATCCCTCTTGAGCATGTATGCTTCTGCTACTTGTTCTACATCACACTTCCTTCCGCAAACGGCGAAACGCTTTGACTCGGTGAGTTTCGCGGCATTCCGACTTCGATGCCCCGGTTGCCGAAATTCAGTTGCCTTTGAATTTCGGGTGATCCCTCTTGAGCATGTATGCTTCTGCTACTTGTTCTACATCACACTTCCTTCCGCAAACGGCGAAACGCTTTGACTCGGTGAGTTTCGCGGCATTCCGACTTCGATGCCCCGGTTGCCGAAATTCAGTTGCCTTTGAATTTCGGGTGATCCCTCTTGAGCATGTATGCTTCTGCTACTTGTTCTACATCACACTTCTTCCGCAAACAGCGAAACGCTTTGACTCGGTGAGTTTCGCGGCATTCCGACTTCGATGCCCCGGTTGCCGAAATTCAGTTGCCTTTGAATTTCGGGTGATCCCTCTTGAGCATGTATGCTTCTGCTACTTGTTCTACATCACACTTCCTTCCGCAAACGGCGAAACGCTTTGACTCGGTGAGTTTCGCGGCATTCCGACTTCGATGCCCCGGTTGCCGAAATTCAGTTGCCTTTGAATTTCGGGTGATCCCTCTTGAGCATGTATGCTTCTGCTACTTGTTCTACATCACACTTCTTCCGCAAACGGCGAAACGCTTTGACTCGGTGAGTTTCGCGGCATTCCGACTTCGATGCCCCGGTTGCCGAAATTCAGTTGCCTTTGAATTTCGGGTGATCCCTCTTGAGCATGTATGCTTCTGCTACTTGTTCTACATCACACTTCCTTCCGCAAACGGCGAAACGCTTTGACTCGGTGAGTTTCGCGGCATTCCGACTTCGATGCCCCGGTTGCCGAAATTCAGTTGCCTTTGAATTTCGGGTGATCCCTCTTGAGCATGTATGCTTCTGCTACTTGTTCTACATCACACTTCCTTCCGCAAACGGCGAAACGCTTTGACTCGGTGAGTTTCGCGGCATTCCGACTTCGATGCCCGGTTGCCGAAATTCAGTTGCCTTTGAATTTCGGGTGATCCCTCTTGAGCATGTATGCTTCTGCTACTTGTTCTACATCACACTTCCTTCCGCAAACGGCGAAACGCTTTGACTCGGTGAGTTTCGCGGCATTCCGACTTCGATGCCCCGGTTGCCGAAATTCAGTTGCCTTTGAATTTCGGGTGATCCCTCTTGAGCATGTATGCTTCTGCTACTTGTTCTACATCACACTTCCTTCCGCAAACGGCGAAACGCTTTGACTCGGTGAGTTTCGCGGCATTCCGACTTCGATGCCCCGGTTGCCGAAATTCAGTTGCCTTTGAATTTCGGGTGATCCCTCTTGAGCATGTATGCTTCTGCTACTTGTTCTACATCACACTTCCTTCCGCAAACAGCGAAACGCTTTGACTCGGTGAGTTTCGCGGCATTCCGACTTCGATGCCCGGTTGCCGAAATTCAGTTGCCTTTGAATTTCGGGTGATCCCTCTTGAGCATGTATGCTTCTGCTACTTGTTCTACATCACACTTCCTTCCGCAAACGGCGAAACGCTTTGACTCGGTGAGTTTCGCGGCATTCCGACTTCGATGCCCCGGTTGCCGAAATTCAGTTGCCTTTGAATTTCGGGTGATCCCTCTTGAGCATGTATGCTTCTGCTACTTGTTCTACATCACACTTCCTTCCGCAAACGGCGAAACGCTTTGACTCGGTGAGTTTCGCGGCATTCCGACTTCGATGCCCCGGTTGCCGAAATTCAGTTGCCTTTGAATTTCGGGTGATCCCTCTTGAGCATGTATGCTTCTGCTACTTGTTCTACATCACACTTCCTTCCGCAAACGGCGAAACGCTTTGACTCGGTGAGTTTCGCGGCATTCCGACTTCGATGCCCCGGTTGCCGAAATTCAGTTGCCTTTGAATTTCGGGTGATCCCTCTTGAGCATGTATGCTTCTGCTACTTGTTCTACATCACACCTTCCGCAAACAGCGAAACGCTTTGACTCGGTGAGTTTCGCGGCATTCCGACTTCGATGCCCCGGTTGCCGAAATTCAGTTGCCTTTGAATTTCGGGTGATCCCTCTTGAGCATGTATGCTTCTGCTACTTGTTCTACATCACACTTCTTCCGCAAACAGCGAAACGCTTTGACTCGGTGAGTTTCGCGGCATTCCGACTTCGATGCCCCGGTTGCCGAAATTCAGTTGCCTTTGAATTTCGGGTGATCCCTCTTGAGCATGTATGCTTCTGCTACTTGTTCTACATCACACTTCCTTCCGCAAACAGCGAAACGCTTTGACTCGGTGAGTTTCGCGGCATTCCGACTTCGTTGCCCCGGTTGCCGAAATTTAGTTGCCTTTGAATTTCGGGTGATCCCTCTTGAGCATGTATGCTTCTGCTACTTGTTCTACATCACACTTCCTTCCGCAAACGGCGAAACGCTTTGACTCGGTGAGTTTCGCGGCATTCCGACTTCGATGCCCCGGTTGCCGAAATTCAGTTGCCTTTGAATTTCGGGTGATCCCTCTTGAGCATGTATGCTTCTGCTACTTGTTCTACATCACACTTCCTTAAACAGCGAAACGCTTTGACTAGGTGAGTTTCGCGGCATTCCGACTTCGATGCCCCGGTTGCCGAAATTCAGTTGCCTTTGAATTTCGGGTGATCCCTCTTGAGCATGTATGCTTCTGCTACTTGTTCTACATCACACTTCCTTCCGCAAACAGCGAAACGCTTTGACTCGGTGAGTTTCGCGGCATTCCGACTTCGATGCCCCGGTTGCCGAAATTCAGTTGCCTTTGAATTTCGGGTGATCCCTCTTGAGCATGTATGCTTCTGCTACTTGTTCTACATCACACTTCCTTCCGCAAACAGCGAAACGCTTTGACTCGGTGAGTTTCGCGGCATTCCGACTTCGATGCCCCGGTTGCCGAAATTCAGTTGCCTTTGAATTTCGGGTGATCCCTCTTGAGCATGTATGCTTCTGCTACTTGTTCTACATCACACTTCTTCCGCAAACAGCGAAACGCTTTGACTCGGTGAGTTTCGCGGCATTCCGACTTCGATGCCCCGGTTGCCGAAATTCAGTTGCCTTTGAATTTCGGGTGATCCCTCTTGAGCATGTATGCTTCTGCTACTTGTTCTACATCACACTTCCTTCCGCAAACAGCGAAACGCTTTGACTCGGTGAGTTTCGCGGCATTCCGACTTCGATGCCCCGGTTGCCGAAATTCAGTTGCCTTTGAATTTCGGGTGATCCCTCTTGAGCATGTATGCTTCTGCTACTTGTTCTACATCACACTTCCTTCCGCAAACAGCGAAACGCTTTGACTCGGTGAGTTTCGCGGCATTCCGACTTCGATGCCCGGTTGCCGAAATTCAGTTGCCTTTGAATTTCGGGTGATCCCTCTTGAGCATGTATGCTTCTGCTACTTGTTCTACATCACACTTCCTTCCGCAAACAGCGAAACGCTTTGACTCGGTGAGTTTCGCGGCATTCCGACTTCGATGCCCCGGTTGCCGAAATTCAGTTGCCTTTGAATTTCGGGTGATCCCTCTTGAGCATGTATGCTTCTGCTACTTGTTCTACATCACACTTCCTTCCGCAAACAGCGAAACGCTTTGACTCGGTGAGTTTCGCGGCATTCCGACTTCGATGCCCGGTTGCCGAAATTCAGTTGCCTTTGAATTTCGGGTGATCCCTCTTGAGCATGTATGCTTCTGCTACTTGTTCTACATCACACTTCCTTCCGCAAACAGCAAAACGCTTTGACTCGGTCACTTTTGCGGCATTCCGACTTCGATGCCCCGGTTGCCGAAATTCAGTTGCCTTTGAATTTCGGGTGATCCCTCTTAAGCATGTATGCTTCTGCTACTTGTTCTACGTCACACTTCCTTAAACAGCGAAACGCTTTGACTCGGTGATTTTCGCGGCATTCCGACTTCGATGCCCCGGTTGCCGAAATTTAGTTGCCTTTGAATTTCGGGTGATCCCTCTTCAGCATGTATGCTTCTGCTACTTGTTCTACATCACACTTCCTTCCGCAAACAGCGAAACGCTTTGACTCGGTGAGTTTCGCGGCATTCCGACTTCGATGCCCCGGTTGCCGAAATTCAGTTGCCTTTGAATTTCGGGTGATCCCTCTTGAGCATGTATGCTTCTGCTACTTGTTCTACATCACACTTCCTTCCGCAAACAGCGAAACGCTTTGACTCGGTGAGTTTCGCGGCATTCCGACTTCGATGCCCCGGTTGCCGAAATTCAGTTGCCTTTGAATTTCGGGTGATCCCTCTTGAGCATGTATGCTTCTGCTACTTGTTCTACATCACACTTCTTCCGCAAACGGCGAAACGCTTTGACTCGGTGAGTTTCGCGGCATTCCGACTTCGATGCCCCGGTTGCCGAAATTCAGTTGCCTTTGAATTTCGGGTGATCCCTCTTGAGCATGTATGCTTCTGCTACTTGTTCTACATCACACTTCCTTCCGCAAACAGCGAAACGCTTTGACTCGGTGAGTTTCGCGGCATTCCGACTTCGATGCCCCGGTTGCCGAAATTCAGTTGCCTTTGAATTTCGGGTGATCCCTCTTGAGCATGTATGCTTCTGCTACTTGTTCTACATCACACTTCCTTCCGCAAATGGCGAAACGCTTTGACTCGGTGAGTTTCGCGGCATTCCGACTTCGATGCCCCGGTTGCCGAAATTCAGTTGCCTTTGAATTTCGGGTGATCCCTCTTGAGCATGTATGCTTCTGCTACTTGTTCTACATCACACTTCCTTCCGCAAACAGCGAAACGCTTTGACTCGGTGAGTTTCGCGGCATTCCGACTTCGATGCCCCGGTTGCCGAAATTCAGTTGCCTTTGAATTTCGGGTGATCCCTCTTGAGCATGTATGCTTCTGCTACTTGTTCTACATCACACTTCCTTCCGCAAACAGCGAAACGCTTTGACTCGGTGAGTTTCGCGGCATTCCGACTTCGTTGCCCCGGTTGCCGAAATTCAGTTGCCTTTGAATTTCGGGTGATCCCTCTTCAGCATGTATGCTTCTGCTACTTGTTCTACATCACACTTCCTTCCGCAAACAGCGAAACGCTTTGACTCGGTGAGTTTCGCGGCATTCCGACTTCGATGCCCCCGTTGCCGAAATTAAGTTGCCTTTGAATTTCGGGTGATCCCTCTTGAGTATGTATGCTTCTGCTACTTGTTCTACATCACACTTCCTTAAACAGCGAAACGCTTTGACTCGCTGACTTTTGCGACATTCCGACTTCGATCCCCCGTTGCCGAAATTCAGTTGCCTTTGAATTTCGGGTGATCCCTCTTGAGCATGTATGCTTCTGCTACTTGTTCTACATCACACTTCCTTCCTTAAACAGCGAAACGCTTTGACTCGGTGAGTTTCGCGGCATTCCGACTTCGATGCCCCGGTTGCCGAAATTCAGTTGCCTTTGAATTTCGGGTGATCCCTCTTGAGCATGTATGCTTCTGCTACTTGTTCTACATCACACTTCCTTCCTTAAACGGCGAAACGCTTTGACTCGGTGAGTTTCGCGGCATTCCGACTTCGATGCCCCGGTTGCCGAAATTTAGTTGCCTTTGAATTTCGGGTGATCCCTCTTGAGCATGTATGCTTCTGCTACTTGTTCTACATCACACTTCCTTCCGCAAACAGCGAAACGCTTTGACTCGGTGAGTTTCGCGGCATTCCGACTTCGATGCCCCGGTTGCCGAAATTCAGTTGCCTTTGAATTTCGGGTGATCCCTCTTGAGCATGTATGCTTCTGCTACTTGTTCTACATCACACTTCCTTCCGCAAACAGCGAAACGCTTTGACTCGGTGAGTTTCGCGGCATTCCGACTTCGATGCCCCGGTTGCCGAAATTCAGTTGCCTTTGAATTTCGGGTGATCCCTCTTGAGCATGTATGCTTCTGCTACTTGTTCTACATCACACTTCCTTCCGCAAACAGCGAAACGCTTTGACTCGGTGAGTTTCGCGGCATTCCGACTTCGATGCCCCGGTTGCCGAAATTCAGTTGCCTTTGAATTTCGGGTGATCCCTCTTGTGCATGTATGCTTCTGCTACTTGTTCTACATCACACTTCCTTCCGCAAACAGCGAAACGCTTTGACTCGGTGAGTTTCGCGGCATTCCGACTTCGATGCCCCGGTTGCCGAAATTAAGTTGCCTTTGAATTTCGGGTGATCCCTCTTGAGCATGTATGCTTCTGCTACTTGTTCTACATCACACTTCCTTCCGTAAACAGCGAAACGCTTTGACTCGGTGAGTTTCGCGGCATTCCGACTTCGATGCCCCGGTTGCCGAAATTCAGTTGCCTTTGAATTTCGGGTGATCCCTCTTGAGCATGTATGCTTCTGCTACTTGTTCTACATCACACTTCCTTCCTTAAACAGCGAAACGCTTTGACTGAGTGAGTTTCTCGGCATTCCGACTTCGATGCCCCGGTTGCCGAAATTCAGTTGCCTTTGAATTTTGGGTGATCCCTCTTGAGCATGTATGCTTCTGCTACTTGTTCTACATAAAACTACCTTCCTTAAACAGCGAAACGCTTTGACTCGGTGAGTTTCGCGGCATTCCGACTTCGATGCCCCGGTTGCCGAAATTCAGTTGCCTTTGAATTTCGGGTGATCCCTCTTGAGCATGTATGCTTCTGCTACTTGTTCTACATCACACTTCCTTCCTTAAACAGCGAAACGCTTTGACTCGGTGAGTTTCGCGGCATTCCGACTTCGATGCCCCGGTTGCTGAAATTCTGTTGCCTTTGAATTTTGGGTGATCCCTCTTGAGCATGTATGCTTCTGCTACTAGTTCTACATAAAACTTCCTTCCTTAAACAGCGAAACGCTTTGACTCGGTGAGTTTCGCGGCATTCCGACTTCGATGCCCCGGTTGCCGAAATTAAGTTGCCTTTGAATTTCGGGTGATCCCTCTTGAGCATGTATGCTTCTGCTACTTGTTCTACATCACACTTCTTCCGCAAACAGCGAAACGCTTTGACTCGGTGAGTTTCGCGGCATTCCGACTTCGATGCCCCGGTTGCCGAAATTAAGTTGCCTTTGAATTTCGGGTGATCCCTCTTGAGCATGTATGCTTCTGCTACTTGTTCTACATCACACTTCCTTCCTTAAACAGCGAAACGCTTTGACTCGGTGAGTTTCGCGGCATTCCGACTTCGATGCCCCGGTTGCCGAAATTCAGTTGCCTTTGAATTTCGGGTGATCCCTCTTGAGCATGTATGCTTCTGCTACTTGTTCTACATCACACTTCCTTCCGCAAACAGCGAAACGCTTTGACTCGGTGAGTTTCGCGGCATTCCGACTTCGATGCCCCGGTTGCCGAAATTCAGTTGCCTTTGAATTTCGGGTGATCCCTCTTGAGCATGTATGCTTCTGCTACTTGTTCTACATCACACTTCCTTCCGCAAACGGCGAAACGCTTTGACTCGGTGAGTTTCGCGGCATTCCGACTTCGATGCCCCGGTTGCCGAAATTCAGTTGCCTTTGAATTTCGGGTGATCCCTCTTGAGCATGTATGCTTCTGCTACTTGTTCTACATCACACTTCCTTCCGCAAACAGCGAAACGCTTTGACTCGGTGAGTTTCGCGGCATTCCGACTTCGATGCCCCGGTTGCCGAAATTCAGTTGCCTTTGAATTTCGGGTGATCCCTCTTGAGCATGTATGCTTCTGCTACTTGTTCTACATCACACTTCCTTCCGCAAACGGCGAAACGCTTTGACTCGGTGAGTTTCGCGGCATTCCGACTTCGATGCCCGGTTGCCGAAATTCAGTTGCCTTTGAATTTCGGGTGATCCCTCTTGAGCATGTATGCTTCTGCTACTTGTTCTACATCACACTTCCTTCCGCAAACAGCGAAACGCTTTGACTCGGTGAGTTTCGCGGCATTCCGACTTCGATGCCCCGGTTGCCGAAATTCAGTTGCCTTTGAATTTCGGGTGATCCCTCTTGAGCATGTATGCTTCTGCTACTTGTTCTACATCACACTTCCTTCCGCAAACGGCGAAACGCTTTGACTCGGTGAGTTTCGCGGCATTCCGACTTCGATGCCCGGTTGCCGAAATTCAGTTGCCTTTGAATTTCGGGTGATCCCTCTTGAGCATGTATGCTTCTGCTACTTGTTCTACATCACACTTCCTTCCGCAAACAGCGAAACGCTTTGACTCGGTGAGTTTCGCGGCATTCCGACTTCGATGCCCCGGTTGCCGAAATTCAGTTGCCTTTGAATTTCGGGTGATCCCTCTTGAGCATGTATGCTTCTGCTACTTGTTCTACATCACACTTCCTTCCGCAAACAGCGAAACGCTTTGACTCGGTGAGTTTCGCGGCATTCCGACTTCGATGCCCCGGTTGCCGAAATTCAGTTGCCTTTGAATTTCGGGTGATCCCTCTTGAGCATGTATGCTTCTGCTACTTGTTCTACATCACACTTCCTTCCGCAAACAGCGAAACGCTTTGACTCGGTGAGTTTCGCGGCATTCCGACTTCGATGCCCCGGTTGCCGAAATTCAGTTGCCTTTGAATTTCGGGTGATCCCTCTTGAGCATGTATGCTTCTGCTACTTGTTCTACATCACACTTCCTTCCGCAAACAGCGAAACGCTTTGACTCGGTGAGTTTCGCGGCATTCCGACTTCGATGCCACGGTTGCCGAAATTCAGTTGCCTTTGAATTTCGGGTGATCCCTCTTGAGCATGTATGCTTCTGCTACTTGTTCTACATCACACTTCCTTAAACAGCGAAACGCTTTGACTCGGTGAGTTTCGCGGCATTCCGACTTCGATGCCCTGGTTGCCGAAATTCAGTTGCCTTTGAATTTCGGGTGATCCCTCTTGAGCATGTATGCTTCTGCTACTTGTTCTACATCACACTTCCATTCTTAAACAGCGAAACGCTTTGACTCGGTGAGTTTTGCGGCATTCCGACTTCGATGCCCCGGTTGCCGAAATTCAGTTGCCTTTGAATTTCGGGTGATCCCTCTTGAGCATGTATGCTTCTGCTACTTGTTCTACATCACACTTCCTTCCGCAAACAGCGAAACGCTTTGACTCGGTGAGTTTCGCGGCATTCCGACTTCGATGCCCCGGTTGCCGAAATTCAGTTGCCTTTGAATTTCGGGTGATCCCTCTTGAGCATGTATGCTTCTGCTACTTGTTCTACATCACACTTCCTTCCGCAAACAGCGAAACGCTTTGACTCGGTGAGTTTCGCGGCATTCCGACTTCGATGCCCCGGTTGCCGAAATTCAGTTGCCTTTGAATTTCGGGTGATCCCTCTTGAGCATGTATGCTTCTGCTACTTGTTCTACATCACACTTCCTTCCTAAACAGCGAAACGCTTTGACTCGGTGAGTTTCGCGGCATTCCGACTTCGATGCCCGGTTGCCGAAATTCAGTTGCCTTTGAATTTCGGGTGATCCCTCTTGAGCATGTATGCTTCTGCTACTTGTTCTACATCACACTTCCTTCCGCAAACAGCGAAACGCTTTGACTCGGTGAGTTTCGCGGCATTCCGACTTCGATGCCCCGGTTGCCGAAATTCAGTTGCCTTTGAATTTCGGGTGATCCCTCTTGAGCATGTATGCTTCTGCTACTTGTTCTACATCACACTTCCTTCCGCAAACGGCGAAACGCTTTGACTCGGTGAGTTTCGCGGCATTCCGACTTCGATGCCCCGGTTGCCGAAATTCAGTTGCCTTTGAATTTCGGGTGATCCCTCTTGAGCATGTATGCTTCTGCTACTTGTTCTACATCACACTTCCTTCCGCAAACGGCGAAACGCTTTGACTCGGTGAGTTTCGCGGCATTCCGACTTCGATGCCCCGGTTGCCGAAATTCAGTTGCCTTTGAATTTCGGGTGATCCCTCTTGAGCATGTATGCTTCTGCTACTTGTTCTACATCACACTTCCTTCCGCAAACAGCGAAACGCTTTGACTCGGTGAGTTTCGCGGCATTCCGACTTCGATGCCCGGTTGCCGAAATTCAGTTGCCTTTGAATTTCGGGTGATCCCTCTTGAGCATGTATGCTTCTGCTACTTGTTCTACATCACACTTCTTCCTAAACAGCGAAACGCTTTGACTCGGTGAGTTTCGCGGCATTCCGACTTCGATGCCCCGGTTGCCGAAATTCAGTTGCCTTTGAATTTCGGGTGATCCCTCTTGAGCATGTATGCTTCTGCTACTTGTTCTACATCACACTTCTTCCTAAACAGCGAAACGCTTTGACTCGGTGAGTTTCGCGGCATTCCGACTTCGATGCCCCGGTTGCCGAAATTCAGTTGCCTTTGAATTTCGGGTGATCCCTCTTGAGCATGTATGCTTCTGCTACTTGTTCTACATCACACTTCTTCCGCAAATGCGAAACGCTTTGACTCGGTGAGTTTCGCGGCATTCCGACTTCGATGCCCCGGTTGCCGAAATTCAGTTGCCTTTGAATTTCGGGTGATCCCTCTTGAGCATGTATGCTTCTGCTACTTGTTCTACATCACACTTCCTTCCGCAAACAACGAAACGCTTTGACTCGGTGAGTTTCGCGGCATTCCGACTTCGATGCCCCGGTTGCCGAAATTCAGTTGCCTTTGAATTTCGGGTGATCCCTCCTGAGCATGTATGCTTCTGCTACTTGTTCTACATCACACTTCCTTCCTAAACAGCGAAACGCTTTGACTCGGTGAGTTTCGCGGCATTTCGACTTCGATGCCCCGGTTGCCGAAATTCAGTTGCCTTTGAATTTCGGGTGATCCCTCTTGAGCATGTATGCTTCTGCTACTTGTTCTACATCACACTTCCTTCCGAAACAGCGAAACGCTTTGACTCGGTGAGTTTCGCGGCATTCCGACTTCGATGCCCCGGTTGCCGAAATTAAGTTGCCTTTGAATTTCGGGTGATCCCTCTTGAGCATGTATGCTTCTGCTACTTGTTCTACGTTATACTTCCTTCCTTAAACAGCGAAACGCTTTGACTCGGTGAGTTTCGCGGCATTCCGACTTCGATGCCCCGGTTGCCGAAATTCAGTTGCCTTTGAATTTCGGGTGATCCCTCTTGAGCATGTATGCTTCTGCTACTTGTTCTACATCACACTTCCTTCCGCAAACAACGAAACGCTTTGACTCGGTGAGTTTCGCGGCATTCCGAATTCGATGCCCCGGTTGCCGAAATTCAGTTGCCTTTGAATTTCGGGTGATCCCTCTTGAGCATGTATGCTTCTGCTACTTGTTCTACATCACACTTCCTTCCGCAAACAGCGAAACGCTTTGACTCGGTGAGTTTCGCGGCATTCCGACTTCGATGCCCGGTTGCCGAAATTCAGTTGCCTTTGAATTTCGGGTGATCCCTCTTGAGCATGTATGCTTCTGCTACTTGTTCTACATCACACTTCCTTCCGCAAACAGCGAAACGCTTTGACACGGTGAGTTTCGCGGCATTCCGACTTCGATGCCCCGGTTGCCGAAATTCAGTTGCCTTTGAATTTCGGGTGATCCCTCTTGAGCATGTATGCTTCTGCTACTTGTTCTACATCACACTTCCTTCCCCAAAAAGCGAAACGCTTTCACTCGGTGAGTTTCGCGGCATTCCGACTTCGATGCCCGGTTGCCGAAATTCAGTTGCCTTTGAATTTCGGGTGATCCCTCTTGAGCATGTATGCTTCTGCTACTTGTTCTACATCACACTTCCTTCCGCAAACAGCGAAACGCTTTGACTCGGTGAGTTTCGCGGCATTCCGACTTCGATGCCCCGGTTGCCGAAATTCAGTTGCCTTTGAATTTCGGGTGATCCCTCTTGAGCATGTATGCTTCTGCTACTTGTTCTACATCACACTTCCTTCCTTAAACAGCGAAACGCTTTGACTCGGTGAGTTTCGCGGCATTCCGACTTCGATGCCCCGGTTGCCGAAATTCAGTTGCCTTTGAATTTCGGGTGATCCCTCTTGAGCATGTATGCTTCTGCTACTTGTTCTACATCACACTTCCTTCCTTAAACAGCGAAACGCTTTGACTCGGTGAGTTTCGCGGCATTCCGACTTCGATGCCCCGGTTGCCGAAATTCAGTTGCCTTTGAATTTCGGGTGATCCCTCTTGAGCATGTATGCTTCTGCTACTTGTTCTACATCACACTTCCTTCCTTAAACAGCGAAACGCTTTGACTCGGTGAGTTTCGCGGCATTCCGACTTCGATGCCCCGGTTGCCGAAATTCAGTTGCCTTTGAATTTCGGGTGATCCCTCTTGAGCATGTATGCTTCTGCTACTTGTTCTACATCACACTTCCTTCCGCAAACAGCGAAACGCTTTGACTCGGTGAGTTTCGCGGCATTCCGACTTCGATGCCCCGGTTGCCGAAATTCAGTTGCCTTTGAATTTCGGGTGATCCCTCTTGAGCATGTATGCTTCTGCTACTTGTTCTACATCACACTTCCTTCCTTAAACAGCGAAACGCTTTGACTCGGTGAGTTTCGCGGCATTCCGACTTCGATGCCCCGGTTGCCGAAATTCAGTTGCCTTTGAATTTCGGGTGATCCCTCTTGAGCATGTATGCTTCTGCTACTTGTTCTACATCACACTTCCTTCCGCAAACAGCGAAACGCTTTGACTCGGTGAGTTTCGCGGCATTCCGACTTCGATGCCCCGGTTGCCGAAATTCAGTTGCCTTTGAATTTCGGGTGATCCCTCTTGAGCATGTATGCTTCTGCTACTTGTTCTACATCACACTTCCTTCCGCAAACAGCGAAACGCTTTGACTCGGTGAGTTTCGCGGCATTCCGACTTCGATGCCCCGGTTGCCGAAATTCAGTTGCCTTTGAATTTCGGGTGATCCCTCTTGAGCATGTATGCTTCTGCTACTTGTTCTACATCACACTTCCTTCCGCAAAGGCGAAACGCTTTGACTCGGTGAGTTTCGCGGCATTCCGACTTCGATGCCCCGGTTGCCGAAATTCAGTTGCCTTTGAATTTCGGGTGATCCCTCTTGAGCATGTATGCTTCTGCTACTTGTTCTACATCACACTTCCTTCCGCAAACGGCGAAACGCTTTGACTCGGTGAGTTTCGCGGCATTCCGACTTCGATGCCCGGTTGCCGAAATTCAGTTGCCTTTGAATTTCGGGTGATCCCTCTTGAGCATGTATGCTTCTGCTACTTGTTCTACATCACACTTCTTCCGCAAACAGCGAAACGCTTTGACTCGGTGAGTTTCGCGGCATTCCGACTTCGATGCCCCGGTTGCCGAAATTCAGTTGCCTTTGAATTTCGGGTGATCCCTCTTGAGCATGTATGCTTCTGCTACTTGTTCTACATCACACTTCCTTCCTTAAACAGCGAAACGCTTTGACTCGGTGAGTTTCGCGGCATTCCGACTTCGATGCCCCGGTTGCCGAAATTAAGTTGCCTTTGAATTTCGGGTGATCCCTCTTGAGCATGTATGCTTCTGCTACTTGTTCTACATCACACTTCCTTCCTTAAACAGCGAAACGCTTTGACTCGGTGAGTTTCGCGGCATTCCGACTTCGATGCCCCGGTTGCCGAAATTCAGTTGCCTTTGAATTTCGGGTGATCCCTCTTGAGCATGTATGCTTCTGGTACTTGTTCTACATCACACTTCCATTCTTAAACAGCGAAACGCTTTGACTCGGTGAGTTTGCGGCATTCCGACTTCGATGCCCCGGTTGCTGAAATTCAGTTGCCTTTGAATTTCGGGTGATCCCTCTTGAGCATGTATGCTTGTGCTACTTGTTCTACATCACACTTCCTTCCGCAAACAGCGAAACGCTTTGACTCAGTGCGTTTCGCGGCGTTCCGACTTCGATGCCCCGGTTGCCGAAATTTAGTTGCCTATGAATTTCGGGTGATCCCTCTTGAGCATGTATGCTTCTGCAACTTGTTCTACATCACACTTCCTTCCGCAACAGCGAAACGCTTTGACTCGGTGAGTTTTGCGGCATTCCGACTTCGATGCCCCGGTTGCCGAAATTCAGTTGCCTTTCAATTTTGGGTGATCCCTCTTGAGCATGTATGCTTCTGCTACTTGTTCTACATCACACTTCCTTCCTTAAACAGCGAAACGCTTTGACTCGGTGAGTTTCGCGGCATTCCGACTTCGATGCCCTGTTGCCGAAATTCAGTTGCCTTTGAATTTCGGGTGATCCCTCTTGAGCATGTATGCTTCTGCTCCTTGTTCTACATCACACTTCCTTCCGCAAATGGCAAAACGCTTTGACTCGGTGAGTTTCGCGGCATTCCGACTTCGATGCCCCGGTTGCCGAAATTCAGTTGCCTTTGAATTTCGGGTGATCCCTTTTGAGCTTGTATGCTTCTGCTACTTGTTCTACATCACACTTCCTTCCTTAAACAGCGAAACGCTTTGTCTCGGTGAGTTTCGCGGCATTCCGACTTCGATGCCCGTTTGCCGAAATTAAGTTGCCTTTGAATTTCGGGTGATCCCTCTTGAGCATGTATGCTTCTGCTACTTGTTCTACATCACACTTCCTTCCTTAAACAGCGAAACGCTTTGACTCGGTGAGTTTCGCGGCATTCCGACTTCGATGCCCCGGTTGCCGAAATTCAGTTGCCTTTGAATTTCGGGTGATCCCTCTTGAGCATGTATGCTTCTGCTACTTGTTCTACATCACACTTCCTTCCTTAAACAGCGAAACACTTTGACTCGGTGAGTTTGGCGGCATTCCGACTTCGATGCCCCGCTTGCCGAAATTCAGTTGCCTTTGAATTTCGGGTGATCCCTCTTGAGCATGTATGCTTCTGCTATTTGTTCTACATCACACTTCCTTCTGCAAACAGTGAAACGTTTTGACTCGGTGAGTTTCGCGGCATTCCGACTTCGATGCCCCGGTTGCCGAAATTAAGTTGCCTTTGAATTTCGGGTGATCCCTCTTGAGCATGTATGCTTCTGCTACTTGTTCTACATCACACTTCCTTCCTTAAACAGCGAAACGCTTTGACTCGGTGAGTTTCGCGGCATTCCGACTTCGATGCCCGGTTGCCGAAATTCAGTTGCCTTTGAATTTCGGGTGATCCCTCTTGAGCATGTATGCTTCTGCTACTTGTTCTACATCACACTTCCTTCCTTAAACAGCGAAACGCTTTGACTCGGTGAGTTTCACGGCATTCCGAATTCGATGCCCCGGTTGCAGCAAAATTAGTTGCCTTTGAATTTCGGGTGATCCCTCTTGAGCATGTATGCTTCTGCTACTTGTTCTACATCACACTTCCTTCCTTAAACAGCGAAACGCTTTGACTCGGTGAGTTTCGCGGCATTCCGACTTCGATGCCCCGGTTGCCGAAATTCAGTTGCCTTTGAATTTCGGTGATCCCTCTTGAGCATGTATGCTTCTGCTACTTGTTACTTCTACTTCTTCTACATCACACTTCTTCTGAAACAGCGAAACGCTTTGACTCGGTGAGTTTCGCGGCATTCCGACTTCGATGCCCCGGTTGCCGAAATTCAGTTGCCTTTGAATTTCGGGTGATCCCTCTTGAGCATGTATGCTTCTGCTACTTGTTCTACATCACACTTCCTTCCGCAAACGCGAAACGCTTTGACTCGGTGAGTTTCGCGGCATTCCGACTTCGATGCCCCGGTTGCCGAAATTCAGTTGCCTTTGAATTTCGGGTGATCCCTCTTGAGCATGTATGCTTCTGCTACTTGTTCTACATCACACTTCCTTCCGCAAACAGCGAAACGCTTTGACTCGGTGAGTTTCGCGGCATTCCGACTTCGATGCCCGGTTGCCGAAATTCAGTTGCCTTTGAATTTCGGGTGATCCCTCTTGAGCATGTATGCTTCTGCTACTTGTTCTACATCACACTTCCTTCCTTAAACAGCGAAACGCTTTGACTCGGTGAGTTTCGCGGCATTCCGACTTCGATCCCCGGTTGCCGAAATTCAGTTGCCTTTGAATTTCGGGTGATCCCTCTTGAGCATGTATGCTTCTGCTACTTGTTCTACATCACACTTCCTTCCGCAAACGGCGAAACGCTTTGACTCGGTGAGTTTCGCGGCATTCCGACTTCGATGCCCCGGTTGCCGAAATTCAGTTGCCTTTGAATTTCTGGTGATCCCTCTTGAGCATGTAAGCTTCTCCTAGTTGTTCTACATCACAGTTCTTCCTTAAACAGCGAAACGCTTTGACTCGGTGAGTTTCGCGGCATTCCGACTTCGATGCCCGGTTGCCGAAATTCAGTTGCCTTTGAATTTCGGGTGATCCCTCTTGAGCATGTATGCTTCTGCTACTTGTTCTACATCACACTTCCTTCCTTAAACAGCGAAACGCTTTGACTCGGTGAGTTT
>CM055348.1:25189173-25202366 GCA_029228515.1 Populus alba x Populus x berolinensis | reverse complement strand
CCTGCTGCGCCTTCCCTCGCTCCTCCCGCGGGAAACCGCGTTCCCCGATCCTCGGCAGGCGGGGAAGCCTCCCGGGAAAGGAAAAGGGGGCGGGAGAAGGATGAAAGAAGAGGATGCGGCGAGCAGGAGGCGTGCGGCGCGGGGAAGAAGGGGGCCGCTCGGGAAACGGGCAAAAAGGAGGGTGCAACACGAGGACTTCCCAGGAGGTCACCCATCCTAGTACTACTCTCGCCCAAGCACGTTTAACTGCGGAGTTCTGATGGGATCCGGTGCATTAGTGCTGGTATGATCGCACCCGTGAGTCGATGCACGCGCAATTGCTATAAGCGCTTCGAGGGCGCCCGCGGGGAGAGCCACGGGAGCCTGCCACGCTGCTCAAGCTCCGCCGCACGAGGGGAGGCGGCGCGGGGAAGCGCGACCGGGCCCCGCAGCGTTCCGGTTCGTGCCGGGCCAGAACGGCGGCCCAAAAGTGCCATAAGCTGCGATCCGGCCGTCGGATCGCGCCCAGATTTTTACAGCAGCTTCCGGAGGCCGTTTTCCTTATAGTAGCGATGGAATCGCTACGCCGACCGCCGGATCTTTAGATCGTGCGGTCCTCGCCCCGGGGCCCTGAGCCTGCTGCGCCTTCCCTCGCTCCTCCCGCGGGAAACCGCGTTCCCCGATCCTCGGCAGGCGGGGAAGCCTCCCGGGAAAGGAAAAGGGGGCGGGAGAAGGATGAAAGAAGAGGATGCGGCGAGCAGGAGGCGTGCGGCGCGGGGAAGAAGGGGGCCGCTCGGGAAACGGGCAAAAAGGAGGGGTGCAACACGAGGACTTCCCAGGAGGTCACCCATCCTAGTACTACTCTCGCCCAAGCACGTTTAACTGCGGAGTTCTGATGGGATCCGGTGCATTAGTGCTGGTATGATCGCACCCGTGAGTCGATGCACGCGCAATTGCTATAAGCGCTTCGAGGGCGCCCGCGGGGAGAGCCACGGGAGCCTGCCACGCTGCTCAAGCTCCGCCGCACGAGGGGAGGCGGCGCGGGGAAGCGCGACCGGGCCCCGCAGCGTTCCGGTTCGTGCCGGGCCAGAACGGCGGCCCAAAAGTGCCATAAGCTGCGATCCGGCCGTCGGATCGCGCCCAGATTTTTACAGCAGCTTCCGGAGGCCGTTTTCCTTATAGTAGCGATGGAATCGCTACGCCGACCGCCGGATCTTTAGATCGTGCGGTCCTCGCCCCGGGGCCCTGAGCCTGCTGCGCCTTCCCTCGCTCCTCCCGCGGGAAACCGCGTTCCCCGATCCTCGGCAGGCGGGGAAGCCTCCCGGGAAAGGAAAAGGGGGCGGGAGAAGGATGAAAGAAGAGGATGCGGCGAGCAGGAGGCGTGCGGCGCGGGGAAGAAGGGGGCCGCTCGGGAAACGGGCAAAAAGGAGGGGTGCAACACGAGGACTTCCCAGGAGGTCACCCATCCTAGTACTACTCTCGCCCAAGCACGTTTAACTGCGGAGTTCTGATGGGATCCGGTGCATTAGTGCTGGTATGATCGCACCCGTGAGTCGATGCACGCGCAATTGCTATAAGCGCTTCGAGGGCGCCCGCGGGGAGAGCCACGGGAGCCTGCCACGCTGCTCAAGCTCCGCCGCACGAGGGGAGGCGGCGCGGGGAAGCGCGACCGGGCCCCGCAGCGTTCCGGTCGTGCCGGGCCAGAACGGCGGCCCAAAAGTGCCATAAGCTGCGATCCGGCCGTCGGATCGCGCCCAGATTTTTACAGCAGCTTCCGGAGGCCGTTTTCCTTATAGTAGCGATGGAATCGCTACGCCGACCGCCGGATCTTTAGATCGTGCGGTCCTCGCCCCGGGCCCTGATCCTGCTGCGCCTTCCCTCGCTCCTCCCGCGGGAAACCGCGTTCCCCGATCCTCGGCAGGCGGGGAAGCCTCCCGGGAAAGGAAAAGGGGGCGGGAGAAGGATGAAAGAAGAGGATGCGGCGAGCAGGAGGCGTGCGGCGCGGGGAAGAAGGGGGCCGCTCGGGAAACGGGCAAAAAGGAGGGGTGCAACACGAGGACTTCCCAGGAGGTCACCCATCCTAGTACTACTCTCGCCCAAGCACGTTTAACTGCGGAGTTCTGATGGGATCCGGTGCATTAGTGCTGGTATGATCGCACCCGTGAGTCGATGCACGCGCAATTGCTATAAGCGCTTCGAGGGCGCCCGCGGGGAGAGCCACGGGAGCCTGCCACGCTGCTCAAGCTCCGCCGCACGAGGGGAGGCGGCGCGGGGAAGCGCGACCGGGCCCCGCAGCGTTCCGGTCGTGCCGGGCCAGAACGGCGGCCCAAAAGTGCCATAAGCTGCGATCCGGCCGTCGGATCGCGCCCAGATTTTTACAGCAGCTTCCGGAGGCCGTTTTCCTTATAGTAGCGATGGAATCGCTACGCCGACCGCCGGATCTTTAGATCGTGCGGTCCTCGCCCCGGGGCCCTGAGCCTGCTGCGCCTTCCCTCGCTCCTCCCGCGGGAAACCGCGTTCCCCGATCCTCGGCAGGCGGGGAAGCCTCCCGGGAAAGGAAAAGGGGGCGGGAGAAGGATGAAAGAAGAGGATGCGGCGAGCAGGAGGCGTGCGGCGCGGGGAAGAAGGGGGCCGCTCGGGAAACGGGCAAAAAGGGGGGTGCAACACGAGGACTTCCCAGGAGGTCACCCATCCTAGTACTACTCTCGCCCAAGCACGTTTAACTGCGGAGTTCTGATGGGATCCGGTGCATTAGTGCTGGTATGATCGCACCCGTGAGTCGATGCACGCGCAATTTCTATAAGCGCTTCGAGGGCGCCCGCGGGAGAGCCACGGGAGCCTGCCACGCTGCTCAAGCTCCGCCGCACGAGGGGAGGCGGCGCGGGGAAGCGCGACCGGGCCCCGCAGCGTTCCGGTTCGTGCCGGGCCAGAACGGCGGCCCAAAAGTGCCATAACCTGCGATCCGGCCGTCGGATCGCGCCCAGATTTTTACAGCAGCTTCCGGAGGCCGTTTTCCTTACAGTAGCGATGGAATCGCTACGCCGACCGCCGGATCTTTAGATCGTGCGGTCCTCGCCCCGGGGCCCTGAGCCTGCTGCGCCTTCCCTCGCTCCTCCCGCGGGAAACCGCGTTCCCCGATCCTCGGCAGGCGGGGAAGCCTCCCGGGAAAGGAAAAGGGGGCGGGAGAAGGATGAAAGAAGAGGATGCGGCGAGCAGGAGGCGTGCGGCGCGGGGAAGAAGGGGGCCGCTCGGGAAACGGGCAAAAAGGAAGGGTGCAACACGAGGACTTCCCAGGAGGTCACCCATCCTAGTACTACTCTCTCGCCCAAGCACGTTTAACTGCGGAGTTCTGATGGGATCCGGTGCATTAGTGCTGGTATGATCGCACCCGTGAGTCGATGCACGCGCAATTGCTATAAGCGCTTCGAGGGCGCCCGCGGGGAGAGCCACGGGAGCCTGCCACGCTGCTCAAGCTCCGCCGCACGAGGGGAGGCGGCGCGGGGAAGCGCGACCGGGCCCCGCAGCGTTCCGGCTCGTGCCGGGCCAGAACGGCGGCCCAAAAGTGCCATAAGCTGCGATCCGGCCGTCGGATCGCGCCCAGATTTTTACAGCAGCTTCCGGAGGCCGTTTTCCTTATAGTAGCGATGGAATCGCTACGCCGACCGCCGGATCTTTAGATCGTGCGGTCCTCGCCCCGGGGCCCTGAGCCTGCTGCGCCTTCCCTCGCTCCTCCCGCGGGAAACCGCGTTCCCCGATCCTCGGCAGGCGGGGAAGCCTCCCGGGAAAGGAAAAGGGGGCGGGAGAAGGATGAAAGAAGAGGATGCGGCGAGCAGGAGGCGTGCGGCGCGGGGAAGAAGGGGGCCGCTCGGGAAACGGGCAAAAAGGAAGGGTGCAACACGAGGACTTCCCAGGAGGTCACCCATCCTAGTACTACTCTCGCCCAAGCACGTTTAACTGCGGAGTTCTGATGGGATCCGGTGCATTAGTGCTGGTATGATCGCACCCGTGAGTCGATGCACGCGCAATTGCTATAAGCGCTTCGAGGGCGCCCGCGGGGAGAGCCACGGGAGCCTGCCACGCTGCTCAAGCTCCGCCGCACGAGGGGAGGCGGCGCGGGGAAGCGCGACCGGGCCCCGCAGCGTTCCGGTTCGTGCCGGGCCAGAACGGCGGCCCAAAAGTGCCATAAGCTGCGATCCGGCCGTCGGATCGCGCCCAGATTTTTACAGCAGCTTCCGGAGGCCGTTTTCCTTATAGTAGCGATGGAATCGCTACGCCGACCGCCGGATCTTTAGATCGTGCGGTCCTCGCCCCGGGGCCCTGAGCCTGCTGCGCCTTCTCCCTCGCTCCTCCCGCGGGAAACCGCGTTCCCCGATCCTCGGCAGGCGGGGAAGCCTCCCGGGAAAGGAAAAGGGGGCGGGAGAAGGATGAAAGAAGAGGATGCGGCGAGCAGGAGGCGTGCGGCGCGGGGAAGAAGGGGGCCGCTCGGGAAACGGGCAAAAAGGAAGGGTGCAACACGAGGACTTCCCAGGAGGTCACCCATCCTAGTACTACTCTCGCCCAAGCACGTTTAACTGCGGAGTTCTGATGGGATCCGGTGCATTAGTGCTGGTATGATCGCACCCGTGAGTCGATGCACGCGCAATTGCTATAAGCGCTTCGAGGGCGCCCGCGGGGAGAGCCACGGGAGCCTGCCACGCTGCTCAAGCTCCGCCGCACGAGGGGAGGCGGCGCGGGGAAGCGCGACCGGGCCCCGCAGCGTTCCGGTTCGTGCCGGGCCAGAACGGCGGCCCAAAAGTGCCATAAAGCGATCCGGCCGTCGGATCGCGCCCAGATTTTTACAGCAGCTTCCGGAGGCCGTTTTCCTTATAGTAGCGATGGAATCGCTACGCCGACCGCCGGATCTTTAGATCGTGCGGTCCTCGCCCCGGGGCCCTGAGCCTGCTGCGCCTTCCCTCGCTCCTCCCGCGGGAAACCGCGTTCCCCGATCCTCGGCAGGCGGGGAAGCCTCCCGGGAAAGGAAAAGGGGGCGGGAGAAGGATGAAAGAAGAGGATGCGGCGAGCAGGAGGCGGCGTGCGGCGCGGGAAGAAGGGGCCGCTCGGGGGGAAAAGGGAAGCAAAAGGAGGGACATCCCAGGAGGTCACCCATCCTAGTACTACTCTCAAGCACGTTTAACTGCGGAGTTCTGATGGGATCCGGTGCATTAGTGCTGGTATGATCGCACCCGTGAGTCGATGCACGCGCAATTTCTATAAGCGCTTCGAGGGCGCCCGCGGGAGAGCCACGGGAGCCTGCCACGCTGCTCAAGCTCCGCCGCACGAGGGGAGGCGGCGCGGGGAAGCGCGACCGGGCCCCGCAGCGTTCCGGTTCGTGCCGGGCCAGAACGGCGGCCCAAAAGTGCCATAAGCTGCGATCCGGCCGTCGGATCGCGCCCAGATTTTTACAGCAGCTTCCGGAGGCCGTTTTCCTTATAGTAGCGATGGAATCGCTACGCCGACCGCCGGATCTTTAGATCGTGCGGTCCTCGCCCCGGGGCCCTGAGCCTGCTGCGCCTTCCCTCGCTCCTCCCGCGGGAAACCGCGTTCCCCGATCCTCGGCAGGCGGGAAGCCTCCCGGGAAAGGAAAAGGGGGCGGGAGAAGGATGAAAGAAGAGGATGCGGCAAGCAGGAGGCGTGCGGCGCGGGGAAGAAGGGGGCCGCTCGGGAAACGGGCAAAAAGGAGGGGTGCAACACGAGGACTTCCCAGGAGGTCACCCATCCTAGTACTACTCTCGCCCAAGCACGTTTAACTGCGGAGTTCTGATGGGATCCGGTGCATTAGTGCTGGTATGATCGCACCCGTGAGTCGATGCACGCGCAATTGCTATAAGCGCTTCGAGGGCGCCCGCGGGGAGAGCCACGGGAGCCTGCCACGCTGCTCAAGCTCCGCCGCACGAGGGGAGGCGGCGCGGGGAAGCGCGACCGGGCCCCGCAGCGTTCCGGTTCGTGCCGGGCCAGAACGGCGGCCCAAAAGTGCCATAAGCTGCGATCCGGCCGTCGGATCGCGCCCAGATTTTTACAGCAGCTTCCGGAGGCCGTTTTCCTTATAGTAGCGATGGAATCGCTACGCCGACCGCCGGATCTTTAGATCGTGCGGTCCTCGCCCCGGGGCCCTGAGCCTGCTGCGCCTTCCCTCGCTCCTCCCGCGGGAAACCGCGTTCCCCGATCCTCGGCAGGCGGGGAAGCCTCCCGGGAAAGGAAAAGGGGGCGGGAGAAGGATGAAAGAAGAGGATGCGGCAAGCAGGAGGCGTGCGGCGCGGGGAAGAAGGGGGCCGCTCGGGAAACGGGCAAAAAGGAGGGGTGCAACACGAGGACTTCCCAGGAGGTCACCCATCCTAGTACTACTCTCGCCCAAGCACGTTTAACTGCGGAGTTCTGATGGGATCCGGTGCATTAGTGCTGGTATGATCGCACCCGTGAGTCGATGCACGCGCAATTGCTATAAGCGCTTCGAGGGCGCCCGCGGGGAGAGCCACGGGAGCCTGCCACGCTGCTCAAGCTCCGCCGCACGAGGGGAGGCGGCGCGGGGAAGCGCGACCGGGCCCCGCAGCGTTCCGGTTCGTGCCGGGCCAGAACGGCGGCCCAAAAGTGCCATAAGCTGCGATCCGGCCGTCGGATCGCGCCCAGATTTTTACAGCAGCTTCCGGAGGCCGTTTTCCTTATAGTAGCGATGGAATCGCTACGCCGACCGCCGGATCTTTAGATCGTGCGGTCCTCGCCCCGGGGCCCTGAGCCTGCTGCGCCTTCCCTCGCTCCTCCCGCGGGAAACCGCGTTCCCCGATCCTCGGCAGGCGGGGAAGCCTCCCGGGAAAGGAAAAGGGGGCGGGAGAAGGATGAAAGAAGAGGATGCGGCAAGCAGGAGGCGTGCGGCGCGGGGAAGAAGGGGGCCGCTCGGGAAACGGGCAAAAAGGAGGGGTGCAACACGAGGACTTCCCAGGAGGTCACCCATCCTAGTACTACTCTCGCCCAAGCACGTTTAACTGCGGAGTTCTGATGGGATCCGGTGCATTAGTGCTGGTATGATCGCACCCGTGAGTCGATGCACGCGCAATTGCTATAAGCGCTTCGAGGGCGCCCGCGGGGAGAGCCACGGGAGCCTGCCACGCTGCTCAAGCTCCGCCGCACGAGGGGAGGCGGCGCGGGGAAGCGCGACCGGGCCCCGCAGCGTTCCGGTTCGTGCCGGGCCAGAACGGCGGCCCAAAAGTGCCATAAGCTGCGATCCGGCCGTCGGATCGCGCCCAGATTTTTACAGCAGCTTCCGGAGGCCGTTTTCCTTATAGTAGCGATGGAATCGCTACGCCGACCGCCGGATCTTTAGATCGTGCGGTCCTCGCCCCGGGGCCCTGAGCCTGCTGCGCCTTCCCTCGCTCCTCCCGCGGGAAACCGCGTTCCCCGATCCTCGGCAGGCGGGGAAGCCTCCCGGGAAAGGAAAAGGGGGCGGGAGAAGGATGAAAGAAGAGGATGCGGCGAGCAGGAGGCGTGCGGCGCGGGGAAGAAGGGGGCCGCTCGGGAAACGGGCAAAAAGGAGGGGTGCAACACGAGGACTTCCCAGGAGGTCACCCATCCTAGTACTACTCTCGCCCAAGCACGTTTAACTGCGGAGTTCTGATGGGATCCGGTGCATTAGTGCTGGTATGATCGCACCCGTGAGTCGATGCACGCGCAATTGCTATAAGCGCTTCGAGGGCGCCCGCGGGGAGAGCCACGGGAGCCTGCCACGCTGCTCAAGCTCCGCCGCACGAGGGGAGGCGGCGCGGGGAAGCGCGACCGGGCCCCGCAGCGTTCCGGTTCGTGCCGGGCCAGAACGGCGGCCCAAAAGTTCCATAAGCTGCGATCCGGCCGTCGGATCGCGCCCAGATTTTTACAGCAGCTTCCGGAGGCCGTTTTCCTTATAGTAGCGATGGAATCGCTACGCCGACCGCCGGATCTTTAGATCGTGCGGTCCTCGCCCCGGGGCCCTGAGCCTGCTGCGCCTTCCCTCGCTCCTCCCGCGGGAAACCGCGTTCCCCGATCCTCGGCAGGCGGGGAAGCCTCCCGGGAAAGGAAAAGGGGGCGGGAGAAGGATGAAAGAAGAGGATGCGGCGAGCAGGAGGCGTGCGGCGCGGGGAAGAAGGGGGCCGCTCGGGAAACGGGCAAAAAGGAGGGGTGCAACACGAGGACTTCCCAGGAGGTCACCCATCCTAGTACTACTCTCGCCCAAGCACGTTTAACTGCGGAGTTCTGATGGGATCCGGTGCATTAGTGCTGGTATGATCGCACCCGTGAGTCGATGCACGCGCAATTGCTATAAGCGCTTCGAGGGCGCCCGCGGGGAGAGCCACGGGAGCCTGCCACGCTGCTCAAGCTCCGCCGCACGAGGGGAGGCGGCGCGGGGAAGCGCGACCGGGCCCCGCAGCGTTCCGGTTCGTGCCGGGCCAGAACGGCGGCCCAAAAGTGCCATAAGCTGCGATCCGGCCGTCGGATCGCGCCCAGATTTTTACAGCAGCTTCCGGAGGCCGTTTTCCTTACAGTAGCGATGGAATCGCTACGCCGACCGCCGGATCTTTAGATCGTGCGGTCCTCGCCCCGGGGCCCTGAGCCTGCTGCGCCTTCCCTCGCTCCTCCCGCGGGAAACCGCGTTCCCCGATCCTCGGCAGGCGGGGAAGCCTCCCGGGAAAGGAAAAGGGGGCGGGAGAAGGATGAAAGAAGAGGATGCGGCGAGCAGGAGGCGTGCGGCGCGGGGAAGAAGGGGGCCGCTCGGGAAACGGGCAAAAAGGAAGGGTGCAACACGAGGACTTCCCAGGAGGTCACCCATCCTAGTACTACTCTCGCCCAAGCACGTTTAACTGCGGAGTTCTGATGGGATCCGGTGCATTAGTGCTGGTATGATCGCACCCGTGAGTCGATGCACGCGCAATTGCTATAAGCGCTTCGAGGGCGCCCGCGGGGAGAGCCACGGGAGCCTGCCACGCTGCTCAAGCTCCGCCGCACGAGGGGAGGCGGCGCGGGGAAGCGCGACCGGGCCCCGCAGCGTTCCGGTTCGTGCCGGGCCAGAACGGCGGCCCAAAAGTGCCATAAGCTGCGATCCGGCCGTCGGATCGCGCCCAGATTTTTACAGCAGCTTCCGGAGGCCGTTTTCCTTACAGTAGCGATGGAATCGCTACGCCGACCGCCGGATCTTTAGATCGTGCGGTCCTCGCCCCGGGGCCCTGAGCCTGCTGCGCCTTCCCTCGCTCCTCCCGCGGGAAACCGCGTTCCCCGATCCTCGGCAGGCGGGGAAGCCTCCCGGGAAAGGAAAAGGGGGCGGGAGAAGGATGAAAGAAGAGGATGCGGCGAGCAGGAGGCGTGCGGCGCGGGGAAGAAGGGGGCCGCTCGGGAAACGGGCAAAAAGGAAGGGTGCAACACGAGGACTTCCCAGGAGGTCACCCATCCTAGTACTACTCTCGCCCAAGCACGTTTAACTGCGGAGTTCTGATGGGATCCGGTGCATTAGTGCTGGTATGATCGCACCCGTGAGTCGATGCACGCGCAATTGCTATAAGCGCTTCGAGGGCGCCCGCGGGGAGAGCCACGGGAGCCTGCCACGCTGCTCAAGCTCCGCCGCACGAGGGGAGGCGGCGCGGGGAAGCGCGACCGGGCCCCGCAGCGTTCCGGTTCGTGCCGGGCCAGAACGGCGGCCCAAAAGTGCCATAAGCTGCGATCCGGCCGTCGGATCGCGCCCAGATTTTTACAGCAGCTTCCGGAGGCCGTTTTCCTTATAGTAGCGATGGAATCGCTACGCCGACCGCCGGATCTTTAGATCGTGCGGTCCTCGCCCCGGGGCCCTGAGCCTGCTGCGCCTTCCCTCGCTCCTCCCGCGGGAAACCGCGTTCCCCGATCCTCGGCAGGCGGGGAAGCCTCCCGGGAAAGGAAAAGGGGGCGGGAGAAGGATGAAAGAAGAGGATGCGGCGAGCAGGAGGCGTGCGGCGCGGGGAAGAAGGGGGCCGCTCGGGAAACGGGCAAAAAGGAGGGGTGCAACACGAGGACTTCCCAGGAGGTCACCCATCCTAGTACTACTCTCGCCCAAGCACGTTTAACTGCGGAGTTCTGATGGGATCCGGTGCATTAGTGCTGGTATGATCGCACCCGTGAGTCGATGCACGCGCAATTGCTATAAGCGCTTCGAGGGCGCCCGCGGGGAGAGCCACGGGAGCCTGCCACGCTGCTCAAGCTCCGCCGCACGAGGGGAGGCGGCGCGGGGAAGCGCGACCGGGCCCCGCAGCGTTCCGGTTCGTGCCGGGCCAGAACGGCGGCCCAAAAGTGCCATAAGCTGCGATCCGGCCGTCGGATCGCGCCCAGATTTTTACAGCAGCTTCCGGAGGCCGTTTTCCTTATAGTAGCGATGGAATCGCTACGCCGACCGCCGGATCTTTAGATCGTGCGGTCCTCGCCCCGGGGCCCTGAGCCTGCTGCGCCTTCCCTCGCTCCTCCCGCGGGAAACCGCGTTCCCCGATCCTCGGCAGGCGGGGAAGCCTCCCGGGAAAGGAAAAGGGGGCGGGAGAAGGATGAAAGAAGAGGATGCGGCGAGCAGGAGGCGTGCGGCGCGGGGAAGAAGGGGGCCGCTCGGGAAACGGGCAAAAAGGAAGGGTGCAACACGAGGACTTCCCAGGAGGTCACCCATCCTAGTACTACTCTCGCCCAAGCACGTTTAACTGCGGAGTTCTGATGGGATCCGGTGCATTAGTGCTGGTATGATCGCACCCGTGAGTCGATGCACGCGCAATTGCTATAAGCGCTTCGAGGGCGCCCGCGGGGAGAGCCACGGGAGCCTGCCACGCTGCTCAAGCTCCGCCGCACGAGGGGAGGCGGCGCGGGGAAGCGCGACCGGGCCCCGCAGCGTTCCGGTTCGTGCCGGGCCAGAACGGCGGCCCAAAAGTGCCATAAGCTGCGATCCGGCCGTCGGATCGCGCCCAGATTTTTACAGCAGCTTCCGGAGGCCGTTTTCCTTATAGTAGCGATGGAATCGCTACGCCGACCGCCGGATCTTTAGATCGTGCGGTCCTCGCCCCGGGGCCCTGAGCCTGCTGCGCCTTCCCTCGCTCCTCCCGCGGGAAACCGCGTTCCCCGATCCTCGGCAGGCGGGGAAGCCTCCCGGGAAAGGAAAAGGGGGCGGGAGAAGGATGAAAGAAGAGGATGCGGCGAGCAGGAGGCGTGCGGCGCGGGGAAGAAGGGGGCCGCTCGGGAAACGGGCAAAAAGGAGGGGTGCAACACGAGGACTTCCCAGGAGGTCACCCATCCTAGTACTACTCTCGCCCAAGCACGTTTAACTGCGGAGTTCTGATGGGATCCGGTGCATTAGTGCTGGTATGATCGCACCCGTGAGTCGATGCACGCGCAATTTCTATAAGCGCTTCGAGGGCGCCCGCGGGAGAGCCACGGGAGCCTGCCACGCTGCTCAAGCTCCGCCGCACGAGGGGAGGCGGCGCGGGGAAGCGCGACCGGGCCCCGCAGCGTTCCGGTTCGTGCCGGGCCAGAACGGCGGCCCAAAAGTGCCATAAGCTGCGATCCGGCCGTCGGATCGCGCCCAGATTTTTACAGCAGCTTCCGGAGGCCGTTTTCCTTATAGTAGCGATGGAATCGCTACGCCGACCGCCGGATCTTTAGATCGTGCGGTCCTCGCCCCGGGGCCCTGAGCCTGCTGCGCCTTCCCTCGCTCCTCCCGCGGGAAACCGCGTTCCCCGATCCTCGGCAGGCGGGGAAGCCTCCCGGGAAAGGAAAAGGGGGCGGGAGAAGGATGAAAGAAGAGGATGCGGCGAGCAGGAGGCGTGCGGCGCGGGGAAGAAGGGGGCCGCTCGGGAAACGGGCAAAAAGGAGGGGTGCAACACGAGGACTTCCCAGGAGGTCACCCATCCTAGTACTACTCTCGCCCAAGCACGTTTAACTGCGGAGTTCTGATGGGATCCGGTGCATTAGTGCTGGTATGATCGCACCCGTGAGTCGATGCACGCGCAATTGCTATAAGCGCTTCGAGGGCGCCCGCGGGGAGAGCCACGGGAGCCTGCCACGCTGCTCAAGCTCCGCCGCACGAGGGGAGGCGGCGCGGGGAAGCGCGACCGGGCCCCGCAGCGTTCCGGTTCGTGCCGGGCCAGAACGGCGGCCCAAAAGTGCCATAAGCTGCGATCCGGCCGTCGGATCGCGCCCAGATTTTTACAGCAGCTTCCGGAGGCCGTTTTCCTTATAGTAGCGATGGAATCGCTACGCCGACCGCCGGATCTTTAGATCGTGCGGTCCTCGCCCCGGGGCCCTGAGCCTGCTGCGCCTTCCCTCGCTCCTCCCGCGGGAAACCGCGTTCCCCGATCCTCGGCAGGCGGGGAAGCCTCCCGGGAAAGGAAAAGGGGGCGGGAGAAGGATGAAAGAAGAGGATGCGGCAAGCAGGAGGCGTGCGGCGCGGGGAAGAAGGGGGCCGCTCGGGAAACGGGCAAAAAGGAGGGGTGCAACACGAGGACTTCCCAGGAGGTCACCCATCCTAGTACTACTCTCGCCCAAGCACGTTTAACTGCGGAGTTCTGATGGGATCCGGTGCATTAGTGCTGGTATGATCGCACCCGTGAGTCGATGCACGCGCAATTGCTATAAGCGCTTCGAGGGCGCCCGCGGGGAGAGCCACGGGAGCCTGCCACGCTGCTCAAGCTCCGCCGCACGAGGGGAGGCGGCGCGGGGAAGCGCGACCGGGCCCCGCAGCGTTCCGGTTCGTGCCGGGCCAGAACGGCGGCCCAAAAGTGCCATAAGCTGCGATCCGGCCGTCGGATCGCGCCCAGATTTTTACAGCAGCTTCCGGAGGCCGTTTTCCTTATAGTAGCGATGGAATCGCTACGCCGACCGCCGGATCTTTAGATCGTGCGGTCCTCGCCCCGGGGCCCTGAGCCTGCTGCGCCTTCCCTCGCTCCTCCCGCGGGAAACCGCGTTCCCCGATCCTCGGCAGGCGGGGAAGCCTCCCGGGAAAGGAAAAGGGGGCGGGAGAAGGATGAAAGAAGAGGATGCGGCGAGCAGGAGGCGTGCGGCGCGGGGAAGAAGGGGGCCGCTCGGGAAACGGGCAAAAAGGAGGGGTGCAACACGAGGACTTCCCAGGAGGTCACCCATCCTAGTACTACTCTCGCCCAAGCACGTTTAACTGCGGAGTTCTGATGGGATCCGGTGCATTAGTGCTGGTATGATCGCAC
>CM055348.1:25155355-25189073 GCA_029228515.1 Populus alba x Populus x berolinensis | reverse complement strand
GAAACGCTTTGACTCGGTGAGTTTGCGGCATTCCGACTTCGATGCCCCGGTTGCCGAAATTCAGTTGCCTTTGAATTTCGGTGATCCCTTTGAGCATGTATGCTTCTGCTACTTGTTCTACATCAGACTTCTTCCGCAAAGGGCCAAACGCTTTGACTCGGTGAGTTTCGCGGCATTCCGACTTCGCTGCCCCTGTTGCCGAAATTAAGTTGCCTTTGAATTTCGGGTGATCCCTCTTGAGCATGTATGCTTCTGCTACTTGTTCTACATCACACTTCCTTCCTCAAACCGCGAAACGCTTTGACTCGGTGAGTTCCGAGGCATTCCGACTTTGATGCCCCGGTTGCCGAAATTAAGTTGCCTTTGAATTTCGGGTGTTCCCTCTTGAGCATGTATGCTTCTGCGACTTGTTCTACATCAGACTTTCTTCCCCAAACGATAAAACGCTTTGACTCGGTGAGTTTTGCGGCATTCCGACTTTGATGCCCCGGTTGCTGAAATTCAGTTGCCTTTGAATTTCGGGTGATCCCTCTTGAGCATGTATGCTTCTGCTACTTGTTCTACATCAGACTTCTTTCGCAAAGGGCCAAACGCTTTGACTCGGTGAGTTTCGCGGCATTCCGGCATCGATGCCCCGGTTGCCGAAATTCAGTTGGTTTTGAATTTCGGGTAATCCCTCTTGAGCATGTATGCTTGTGCTACTTGTTCTAGATCAGACTTCTTTCGCAAAGGGCCAAACGCTTTGACTCGGTGAGTTTCGCGGCATTCCGACTTCGATGCCCCGTTGCCGAAATTCAGTTGCCTTTGAATTTCGGGTGATCCCTCTTGAGCATGTATGCTTCTGCTACTTGTTCTACATCAGACTTCTTCCGCAAACGGCGAAACGCTTTGACTCGGTGAGTTTCGCGGCATTCTGACTTCGATGCCCCTGTTGCCGAAATAAAGTTGCCTTTGAATTTCGGGTGATCCCTCTTGAGCATGTACGCTTCTGCTACTTGTTCTACATCAGGCTTGCTTCCGCAAACGGCGAAACGCTTTGACTCGGTGAGTTTCGCGGCATTCCGACTTCGATGCCCCGGTTGCCGAAATTCAGTTGCCTTTGAATTTCGGGTGATCCCTCTTGAGCATGTATGCTTCTGCTACTTGTTCTACATCAGACTTCTTCCGCAAACGGCGAAACGCTTTGACTCGGTGAGTTTCGCGGCATTCCGACTTCGATGCCCCGGTTGCCGAAATTCAGTTGCCTTTGAATTTCGGGGTGATCCCTCTTGAGCATGTATGCTTCTGCTACTTGTTCTACATCAGACTTCTTCCGCAAACGGCGAAACGCTTTGACTCGGTGAGTTTCGCGGCATTCCGACTTCGATGCCCCGGTTGCCGAAATTCAGTTGCCTTTGAATTTCGGGTGATCCCTCTTGAGCATGTATGCTTCTGCTACTTGTTCTACATCAGACTTCTTCCGCAAACGGCGAAACGCTTTGACTCGGTGAGTTTCGCGGCATTCCGACTTCGATGCCCCGGTTGCCGAAATTCAGTTGCCTTTGAATTTCGGGTGATCCCTCTTGAGCATGTATGCTTCTGCTACTTGTTCTACATCAGACTTTCTTCCGCAAACGGCGAAACGCTTTGACTCGGTGAGTTTCGCGGCATTCCGACTTCGATGCCCCGGTTGCCGAAATTCAGTTGCCTTTGAATTTCGGGTGATCCCTCTTGAGCATGTATGCTTCTGCTACTTGTTCTACATCAGACTTCTTCCGCAAACGGCGAAACGCTTTGACTCGGTGAGTTTCGCGGCATTCCGACTTCGATGCCCCGGTTGCCGAAATTCAGTTGCCTTTGAATTTCGGGTGATCCCTCTTGAGCATGTATGCTTCTGCTACTTGTTCTACATCAGACTTCTTCCGCAAACGCGAAACGCTTTGACTCGGTGAGTTTCGCGGCATTCCGACTTCGATGCCCCGGTTGCCGAAATTCAGTTGCCTTTGAATTTCGGGTGATCCCTCTTGAGCATGTATGCTTCAGCTACTTGTTCTATGCATCATAACTTATCAACCGGTAAACGTTCGAAACGCTTTGACCTTCGGTAGAGTTTACGCGGCATACTCGACATCGAAGACCCCTGTTGCCCGAAATTCCAGTTGCCTTTTTCATTTCGGTGTGATCCCACCTTGAGACAAGGTTATGCGTATGCAAACTTGTCCTACGCATCATACTAACCTTCCGCAAAACGTCGAAACGCTTTGACACGGTGAGTTTTCGCGTTGGCATATCCGAATTCCGATGCCCCGGTTGCCGAAATTCATTTGCCTTTTGCATTTTCGTGTTATCCGTCTAGAGCATGTAAGCTTCTGCTACTTGTTCTAAATCATAATTTCTTTCTTCTTTCTTCTTCTTCCGCAAACTTGTTGCGGCAACGCATTTGGACACGGTTGAATTTTTAGAGGCATGTTTATCCGACCTTCATGATCGATGCCCCGTTGCCGAAATTCAGTTGCTTTTCTTTCGAGGTGATCCCATCTTTGAGCATGTATTCATCTGCTACTTGTTTCTACATCATACAATTCTTCCGCAAACTGTCTGAAACTCTTTGACACTATGAGTTTTCGCGTCCATTTCCCCCGATTTCTATTATGCCCCGGTTGCCTAAATTACATTTGCCTTTGTGCATATCATCGGGTGATCCGTCTAGAGCATGCATGCTTCTGCTACTTGTTCTAGCATCATACTTTTCCTTCTTCCGCAAACGGCGAAACGCTTTATGGTACTCGGTGAGTTTCGCGGCGTTAAAAAAAGAGAAAAAAAATCAAATAACCGACTACGCAGCCCACTTTAGCCGAAATGAATCATGATCCTTCATTTCGTATGATTATTATCCCATCTTTAGCAAAGAAGCTTCTGCTACTTTGTTCTACATCATACATCTCTCTGTCCGCAACCAGCGAAACGCGTCGACACCGCAAATCCACGTATCTAAAACGGCATTCCCAACCACCTCCAACGTTTCCCCCCTTATCTGCCGACAAGCAGAACCAAAGTCAAAATTTCGGGATGATCCCGACCTTGAAGCATGTAAGCAACAGCAACTATGTACAAACAACATACATTCAATCCTCCAAGACAACTGGCGAACCCCAATTACAGACGGAGAGTATTCGCGTCAGTTCCGTTGACATTCGGATGCCCCGGTTGGCCCGAAATTCAGTTTCCCATTGCATTTCGGGTGATCCCTCATGAGTCATGTAAGCTGTCTCTGCTACTTGTTCAACATCATCCAAACTATTATCCGCAAACCTTCGCAACTTTGACGCGAATAGACATTCGCAGCAAACCCAACTTCTATGACTATTCCTCCGAACGAACCACGCCGTTGCATAACTTCATAAGCCTTTGAATTTCTGGGGTGATCCATAGCAATAGCCTGTAATGCTTCTGCTTCTCTGATGAACAAACCACATCAGACTTTCTTCCGCAAACGGCGAAACGCTTTGACGGCCTTCGGTGATTTTCTCGGCATTTTCCGACTTCGTAAGCTTCCCGGTTGCCTAAAATTCAGTTGCCTTTGTTCACATTTCGAGTGATCCCTCTTGAGCATGAATGCTTCTGCTACTTGTTCAACATCATAAACTTTTCTTTTTCATAGTACTCCTTTCCGCAAATAGCGGCGAAACGTCTTTGAATCGGAGAGTTTTCACAACTTCACGGGGCATTCCTAGTTTCGATGCCCCGGTTGCTGAAAATGTCAGTTGCCATTGAATTTCGGGTGAAATTCCCACTCGAACATTGGTAGCTTCTTCTATCTGCTACTGTGTTTCTACATCATACTTTCTTCCGCAAACGGCGAACACTCTTTGACGCTTCGGTGAGTATTCGGCAGGCAAACTCTACTGACTTGACGCTGCCCCCGCCGGAGCGGAACTTCAGTTGCCTTTGCATTTCGTGTGAGACCCTCTTGAGCATGTATGCTTCTGCTACTCGTTCTACATCATATCTTTTCTTTTCTTCCGCAAACGGCGAAAAAACACGCTTTGACCTCTGTTAGTTACGCGGCATTTTCCTTTCCTACTTCGAAGCCGCGTTAGCCGAAATTCAGTTGCCTTATGTACATATCCTGGGTGATCCGTCTAGAGCATGTAAGCTTCTGCTACTTGATCTAGCATCATACTTTCATTCTTCCGCAAATGGCGAAACGCTTAGACTCGGTGAGGTGTTCGCGGCATTCTGGCCTTTCGATGCCCCATTTGTCCGAAATTCAGTAGCCTTTGGGCATTTTTCGGGGTGATCCTTCTAGAGCATGGTATGCTTCTGTAACTTGTTCTCCACATACATTCTTCTTCCGCACGTTACGGTCGAAACGCTTTGACACCGTGATTATTTCGCCTCGTTCATTTACGACATCGATGCCCCGGTTAGCCGAAATTTTCAGTTTGCCTTTTGCATTTCGGGGTGATCCGTGCTAGAGCAATGTATGCATCTTTCGCTACATTGTTCTACAACATACTTTCTTTTCCCGCAATGACGGCGAAACGCATTGACTCGGTGAGTTATCGCGGGCATTCCGACTCGGATGCCGCGCCGTTGCTGAAATTCAGTTGCCTTTGAATTTCCGGGTGATCCCTCTTGAGCAATTATGCTTCTGCTACTTGTCTTACTAAAACATCATACTTTCTTCTTCTCTTCCGCAATACGGCGAAACGCTTTGACTCGAAGAGTTTCGCGGCATATCCGAGTTCTATGCCCCGGTTGCTGAAATTCCGTTAGCCTTTGAATTTCGGGAGATCCCTCTTGAGGCATGTATGCTTTCTTTTTCTGCTACTTGTTTCTAGCTTGATACTAATTCGCTTCCGCAAAAACGTGCGAAACGCTTTGGACTCGGTGAGTTTCGCGGCATTCCGACTGGCTTTCGATGTCCCCCGGGGTTTTTTTTTTGCCGAAATTACAGTTGCCTTTGAATTTCGGGTGATCCCTCTTGAGCATGGGGTATGCTTCGTGCTACTTGTTCTACATCATACTTTCTTCCACAAACGGCGAAACGCTTTGACTCGATGAGTTTCTCGACATTCCGACTACGATGCCCTGTTTGCCGAAAATTAGTGACCTTTGATTTTCGGGTGAATCCCTTCTTGAGCATGTGTTCTCTCTGCTCCTTGTTCTACATAGACTTCTTCCGCAAGACGGCGTAAAACGCTTTGACTGACGGTGAGTTTCGTTGGCAATTCCGACTTTGATGCCCCGGTTGCCGAAATTCAGTTGCCTTTGAATTTACATATACGGGTGATCCCTCTTCAGCATGTATGCTTCTGCTGCTACTTGTTCTACAATCAGACTTTCTTCCGCAAACGGCGAAACGCTTAGACCTCCCTTGACTCGGTGAGTTTTCCCGCGTCATATCCGACCTTCGATGCCGCCGGTTGCCGGAAATTCAGTTGACCTTTGAATTTCGGGTGATCCCTCTTGAGCATTTATGCTTCTGCTACTTAGTTCTACAAGATCAGTGACTTTCTTTCCTATTTACCGGCCAGAACGCTGGGAGAGCCCCGAAACGCTTTGACTCGGTGAGTTTTCGCGGCATTTCCGACGTTCGATTGCCACCGCCAGTTGCCGAAATTCAGTTGGCCTATGATTTTCGTGTGATCCCTCTTGAGCATGTATGCTTCTGCTACTTGGGGGGGTTCTAAACATCAGACTTTCTTCCGCAAACGGCGAAAAACGCGCTATTGACTCGGTGAAGTTTCGTGGCACGCTTCCGACTTGAACAATGCCCCGGTTGCTGAAATTCAGTTAGCCTTTTGAATTTATTGGGTGATCCTCTCTTGAGCATGGTATGCTGTCTGCTACTTTGTTTCTACATCATACTTTCTTCCGCAAACGGCGAAACCCTTTGGGACCTCGGTGAGTGTCGTCGGCATTTCCGACTTTATCGGATGCCCCGGTTGTCCGAAATTCAGTTGGCCTTTGAAATTTCAGGGTGATCCCTCTTGAGCATGTATGCTTCTGTCTTGACTTGTTCTACATCATACTGTAATCTTGTTCCTGCAAAACGGCGAAACGCTTTGAACTCTGGATTGTAGTTTCGCGGCATTCCGACTTCGATGCCCCCGGTTGCCGAAAATCAGTTGCCTTTGAAATACGGGTGAACCCACTTGAGCATGTATGGCTATCCTCTTCTGCTACTTGTTCTTACATCATACTTTCTTCCGCAATACGGCGAAACGCTTTGACCCTTCGGTGAGTTTTCGTTCGTTTCATTCCGACTTTCGATGCCCCGGTTGCCGAAATTACAGTTGCCTTTTGATTTTCGGGTGATCCCGTCTTGAGCATGTTATTGCTTCTGTTACTTGTATCTACATCAGACTTATCTTCCGCAAACAGAGAAACGCTTTGACTGTACCAACGGTGAGTTTCGTGGCCGCAATTTCCGACTGTCGATGCCCCGGTAGCCCGAATTCAGTTGCCTTTGAATTTCGGGAGATCCCTCTTGAGCATGTATGCTTTCTGCTACTTGTTCTACATGAGACTTTCCTTGGTGGGGACGCAAACGGCGAAACGCTTTGACTAGGTTAGTTTTTCGCGGCATTCGTACTTATCGATGCCCTAGGTTGCCGAAATTCAGGGTTGCCATTTTCATATCGTGTGATACCCCACTATAGCCAAGGGTATGCTTCAGCTAACCGTAGTATCTACATCATACTTACTCCGCAAACTTGCGAAAACCTGCTATGACTCGGATATTTACCAACCTCCCACTGTCATACCTACTACGATGCCCCGTAAGCTATCCAAATTCAGTTGCCAAATACCATTCGTGTAGATCCCTCTTGTAGCATGTATGCTTCCTGCTTACTTTTTTACACATCATACTTACTTTTGTTTTTCCGCAAACAGGCGAAACGCTTTGACTCGGTGTAGTTTCGGCGGCATTCCGACTTCCTGCCCCGGTAGCCGAAATTCAGTCTGCCCTTTTCATTACTTGAATACCGTCTTAAGCAATGAATGCTTTCTGCTACTTGTAACTACAGCACACTTTTTCTTTTCCGCAAAACGGCGAAACTCTTTGACTGCGGTGAGTTTCGCGGGCAATCTTACATCGATGCCCCAAGTTGTCAAATTTCAGTTGCCATTGCATTTGGTGTGATCCTTCAATAGCATGTTATTCTTCTGCTACTTTGTTCTCCAATCATAACTTGTACTTTTTTTGCCGCAAAACCGGCGAAACGCTTTGACTCGGTGAGTTTCGCGGCATTCCGACTTGTCGATGCCTCCCGGTTTCCCGAAATTCATTTGGCGCTTTGGCATTACGGGTGATCCGTCCTAGGCATGTAAGCTTCTGCTACTTGTTCTACAACATACTTACTCCGCAAACGTCGAAACGCTTTGACTTCGGTGAGTTTCCGCAACTGCATTCCGACTTCGATTGCCCCGGGTTTCTGCAAAAGCAGTTAGCCTTTGAATTACGGGTGATCCCTCTTGCCATGTATCTTCTTTCTAACTGCTACTTGTTCTACATCAAACCTTTCTTGCCGCAAACGGCGAAACGCTTTGACTCTGAGAGTTTCGCGGCATTCCGAGTTCGATGCCCCGGTTGCTGAAAATTCAGGTATGCCGTTAGAATATTCGGGTTATCCCTCTTTGAGCATGTATGCCGTTCAGCTGAACTTTTGTTCAATGCATACATACTTTCTTTTCTTCCTTTCCCGCAAAAACTGACGAGACGCTTTGAACTCGGTGAGTTTCGCTAGGCAATCATTCTATCCTCCTTCGCAGCCCCGGTTAGCCGCCGAAATTCAGAAGCCTTAACATTTCGGGTGATCCCTCTTGAGCATGTTATGCTTCTGCACACTTGTACTACATCATACGTATCTTATCCGCAAACGTCGAAACGCTTTGACTCGAATGAGTTACAGCTTGGCATTCCCGACTTATCGAAGCCGCCACGGTTGCCGAAATTCAGTTGCTTATTATGCATTTCGGGTGTATCCGTCAAGAGCATGTATGATTCTGCTACTTGTATCTACATCATACCTAATTTCTTCACACTACGGCGAAACGCTTTGACCTCGTTGAGTTTTCGCCGGCATTCCGACTATGCGATGCCCCACCGGTTGCCGAAATTCAGTTTGCCTTTCGCATTATCCGGGTGATCCATCTAGAGCATAGTATGCAGTCTTGCAACTTGTTCTATCATCATACTTTCTTCCCACAAACGGCGAAATTCTTTGACTAGGTGAGTTTCGCGGCATTCGCCATGTCGGTCGATGCCCCGAATGCCGAAAATTCAGTTTCCTTACAATTTCGGGTGAATCCCGAACATTGAGCAAAGTATGCTTCTGCTACTTGATCTACATCATACATTCTTGATCCGCAAACGGCGAAACGCTTTGACTCTTCTGTATGAATTCGCCAACATTTCCGACTCATCGATGCCCCGTTTTTGCCGAAATTCAGTTGCCTTTTCATTTCGGGTGATCCCTCATGAGCATGTATGCTATCTTCTGCAACTTGTTCTAATCATCATTCTATTCTTGCCATTGAGGCAAACCGGCGAAATGCATTGCCTCGGTGAGTTTCTCGGCATTCCGACTTCGATGCCCCGCTTGCCGGAAATTCAGTTGCCTTTTGCATTTCGTGTATGATCCGTCTATAGCATGTATGCAATCTGCTACTTGTTCTACATCAAACTTTCTTCCACTAACGGTCGAAAGACTGCTTTGACTCGGTGAGTTTCGCAGGTCCTTCCGACTAGGATTTTCGATGCCCTCCGGTTGCCGAAATTCCGTTGCCTTTTTTTGCAATTCGGGTGATCCCTCTTGAGCATGTATGCTTCTGCTACTTGTTCTACATCAGACTTCTTCCGCAAACGGCGAAACGCTTTGACTCGGTGAGTTTCGCGGCATTCCGACTTCGATGCCCGGTTGCCGAAATTCAGTTGCCTTTGAATTTCGGGTGATCCCTCTTGAGCATGTATGCTTCTGCTACTTGTTCTACATCAGACTTCTTCCGCAAACGGCGAAACGCTTTGACTCGGTGAGTTTCGCGGCATTCCGACTTCGATGCCCCGGTTGCCGAAATTCAGTTGCCTTTGAATTTCGGGTGATCCCTCTTGAGCATGTATGCTTCTGCTACTTGTTCTACATCAGACTTCTTCCGCAAACGGCGAAACGCTTTGACTCGGTGAGTTTCGCGGCATTCCGACTTCGATGCCCCGGTTGCCGAAATTCAGTTGCCTTTGAATTTCGGGTGATCCCTCTTGAGCATGTATGCTTCTGCTACTTGTTCTACATCAGACTTCTTCCGCAAACGGCGAAACGCTTTGACTCGGTGAGTTTCGCGGCATTCCGACTTCGATGCCCCGGTTGCCGAAATTCAGTTGCCTTTGAATTTCGGGTGATCCCTCTTGAGCATGTATGCTTCTGCTACTTGTTCTACATCAGACTTCTTCCGCAAACGGCGAAACGCTTTGACTCGGTGAGTTTCGCGGCATTCCGACTTCGATGCCCCGGTTGCCGAAATTCAGTTGCCTTTGAATTTCGGGTGATCCCTCTTGAGCATGTATGCTTCTGCTACTTGTTCTACATCAGACTTCTTCCGCAAACGGCGAAACGCTTTGACTCGGTGAGTTTCGCGGCATTCCGACTTCGATGCCCCGGTTGCCGAAATTCAGTTGCCTTTGAATTTCGGGTGATCCCTCTTGAGCATGTATGCTTCTGCTACTTGTTCTACATCAGACTTCTTCCGCAAACGGCGAAACGCTTTGACTCGGTGAGTTTCGCGGCATTCCGACTTCGATGCCCCGGTTGCCGAAATTCAGTTGCCTTTGAATTTCGGGTGATCCCTCTTGAGCATGTATGCTTCTGCTACTTGTTCTACATCAGACTTCTTCCGCAAACGGCGAAACGCTTTGACTCGGTGAGTTTCGCGGCATTCCGACTTCGATGCCCCGTTGCCGAAATTCAGTTGCCTTTGAATTTCGGGTGATCCCTCTTGAGCATGTATGCTTCTGCTACTTGTTCTACATCAGACTTCTTCCGCAAACAGCGAAACGCTTTGACTCGGTGAGTTTCGCGGCATTCCAACTTCGATGCCCCGGTTGCCGAAATTCAGTTGCCTTTGAATTTCAGGTGATCCCTCTTGAGCATGTATGCTTCTGCTACTTGTTCTACATCAGACTTCTTCCGCAAACGGGGAAACGCTTTGACTCGGTGAATTTCGCGGCATTCCGACTTCGATGCCCCGGTTGCCGAAATTCAGTTGCCTTTGAATTTCGGGTGATCCCTCTTGAGCATGTATGCTTCTGCTACTTGTTCTACATCAGATTTCTTCCGCAAACGTCGAAACGCTTTGACTCGGTGAGTTTCAAGGCATTCCGACTTCGATGCCCCGGTTGCCGAAATTCAGTTGCCTTTGAATTTCGGGTGATCCCTCTTGAGCATGTATGCTTCTGCTACTTGTTCTACATCAGACTTCTTCCGCAAACGGGGAAACGCTTTGACTCGGTGAATTTGGCGGCATTCCGACTTCGATTCCCCGTTTGCCGAAATTCAGTTGCCTTTGAATTTCGGGTGATCCCTCTTGAGCATGTATGCTTCTGCTACTTGTTCTAAATCAGACTTCTTCCGCAAACGTCGAAACGCTTTGACTCGGTGAGTTTCGCGGCATTCCGGCTTCGATGCCCCGGTTGCCGAAATTCAGTGCCTTTGAATTTCGGGTTCCCTCTTGAGCATGTATGCTTCGGCTACTTGTTCTACATCAGACTTCTTCCGCAAACGGCGAAACGCTTTGACTCGGTGAGTTTCGCGGCATTCCGACTTCGATGCCCCGGTTGCCGAAATTCAGTTGCCTTTGAATTTCGGGTGATCCCTCTTGAGCATGTATGCTTCGGCTACTTGGTCTACATCAGACTTCTTCCGCAAACGGCGAAACGCTTTGACTCGGTGAGTTTCGCGGCATTCCGACTTCGATGCCCCGGTTGCCGAAATTCAGTTGCTTTGAATTTCGGGTGATCCCTCTTGAGCATGTATGCTTCGGCTACTTGTTCTACAGCAGAGTTCTTCCGCAAACGGCGAAACGCTTTGACTCGGTGAGTTTAGCGGCATTCCGACTTCGATGCCCTGATTGCCGAAATTCAGTTGCCTTTGAATTTCGGGTGATCCCTCTTGAGCATGTATGCTTCGGCTACTTGTTCTACATCAGACTTCTTCCGCAAACGGCGAAACGCTTTGACTCGGTGTCTTTCGCGGCATTCCGACTTCGATGCCCCGGTTGCCGAAATTCAGTTGCCTTTGAAGTTCAGGTGATCCCTCTTGAGCATGTATGCTTCTGCTACTTGTTCTACATCAGACTTCTTCCGCAAACGGCGAAACGCTTTGACTCGGTGAGTTTCGCGGCATTCCGACTTCGATGCCCCGGTTGCCGAAATTCAGTTGCCTTTGAATTTCGGGTGATCCCTCTTGAGCATGTATGCTTCTGCTACTTGTTCTACATCAGACTTCTTCCGCAAACGGCGAAACGCTTTGACTCGGTGAGTTTCGCGGCATTCCGACTTCGATGCCCGGTTGCCGAAATTCAGTTGCCTTTGAATTTCGGGTGATCCCTCTTGAGCATGTATGCTTCTGCTACTTGTTCTACATCAGACTTCTTCCGCAAACGGCGAAACGCTTTGACTCGGTGAGTTTCGCGGCATTCCGACTTCGATGCCCCGGTTGCCGAAATTCAGTTGCCTTTGAATTTCGGGTGATCCCTCTTGAGCATGTATGCTTCTGCTACTTGTTCTACATCAGACTTCTTCCGCAAACGGCGAAACGCTTTGACTCGGTGAGTTTCGCGGCATTCCGACTTCGATGCCCCGGTTGCCGAAATTCAGTTGCCTTTGAATTTCGGGTGATCCCTCTTGAGCATGTATGCTTCTGCTACTTGTTCTACATCAGACTTCTTCCGCAAACGGCGAAACGCTTTGACTCGGTGAGTTTCGCGGCATTCCGACTTCGATGCCCCGGTTGCCGAAATTCAGTTGCCTTTGAATTTCGGGTGATCCCTCTTGAGCATGTATGCTTCTGCTACTTGTTCTACATCAGACTTCTTCCGCAAACGGCGAAACGCTTTGACTCGGTGAGTTTCGCGGCATTCCGACTTCGATGCCCCGGTTGCCGAAATTCAGTTGCCTTTGAATTTCGGGTGATCCCTCTTGAGCATGTATGCTTCTGCTACTTGTTCTACATCAGACTTCTTCCGCAAACGGCGAAACGCTTTGACTCGGTGAGTTTCGCGGCATTCCGACTTCGATGCCCGGTTGCCGAAATTCAGTTGCCTTTGAATTTCGGGTGATCCCTCTTGAGCATGTATGCTTCTGCTACTTGTTCTACATCAGACTTCTTCCGCAAACGGCGAAACGCTTTGACTCGGTGAGTTTCGCGGCATTCCGACTTCGATGCCCGGTTGCCGAAATTCAGTTGCCTTTGAATTTCGGGTGATCCCTCTTGAGCATGTATGCTTCTGCTACTTGTTCTACATCAGACTTCTTCCGCAAACGGCGAAACGCTTTGACTCGGTGAGTTTCGCGGCATTCCGACTTCGATGCCCCGGTTGCCGAAATTCAGTTGCCTTTGAATTTCGGGTGATCCCTCTTGAGCATGTATGCTTCTGCTACTTGTTCTACATCAGACTTCTTCCGCAAACGGCGAAACGCTTTGACTCGGTGAGTTTCGCGGCATTCCGACTTCGATGCCCCGGTTGCCGAAATTCAGTTGCCTTTGAATTTCGGGTGATCCCTCTTGAGCATGTATGCTTCTGCTACTTGTTCTACATCAGACTTCTTCCGCAAACGGCGAAACGCTTTGACTCGGTGAGTTTCGCGGCATTCCGACTTCGATGCCCGGTTGCCGAAATTCAGTTGCCTTTGAATTTCGGGTGATCCCTCTTGAGCATGTATGCTTCTGCTACTTGTTCTACATCAGACTTCTTCCGCAAACGGCGAAACGCTTTGACTCGGTGAGTTTCGCGGCATTCCGACTTCGATGCCCCGGTTGCCGAAATTCAGTTGCCTTTGAATTTCGGGTGATCCCTCTTGAGCATGTATGCTTCTGCTACTTGTTCTACATCAGACTTCTTCCGCAAACGGCGAAACGCTTTGACTCGGTGAGTTTCGCGGCATTCCGACTTCGATGCCCCGGTTGCCGAAATTCAGTTGCCTTTGAATTTCGGGTGATCCCTCTTGAGCATGTATGCTTCTGCTACTTGTTCTACATCAGACTTCTTCCGCAAACGGCGAAACGCTTTGACTCGGTGAGTTTCGCGGCATTCCGACTTCGATGCCCCGGTTGCCGAAATTCAGTTGCCTTTGAATTTCGGGTGATCCCTCTTGAGCATGTATGCTTCTGCTACTTGTTCTACATCAGACTTCTTCCGCAAACGGCGAAACGCTTTGACTCGGTGAGTTTCGCGGCATTCCGACTTCGATGCCCCGGTTGCCGAAATTCAGTTGCCTTTGAATTTCGGGTGATCCCTCTTGAGCATGTATGCTTCTGCTACTTGTTCTACATCAGACTTCTTCCGCAAACGGCGAAACGCTTTGACTCGGTGAGTTTCGCGGCATTCCGACTTCGATGCCCCGGTTGCCGAAATTCAGTTGCCTTTGAATTTCGGGTGATCCCTCTTGAGCATGTATGCTTCTGCTACTTGTTCTACATCAGACTTCTTCCGCAAACGGCGAAACGCTTTGACTCGGTGAGTTTCGCGGCATTCCGACTTCGATGCCCCGGTTGCCGAAATTCAGTTGCCTTTGAATTTCGGGTGATCCCTCTTGAGCATGTATGCTTCTGCTACTTGTTCTACATCAGACTTCTTCCGCAAACGGCGAAACGCTTTGACTCGGTGAGTTTCGCGGCATTCCGACTTCGATGCCCCGGTTGCCGAAATTCAGTTGCCTTTGAATTTCGGGTGATCCCTCTTGAGCATGTATGCTTCTGCTACTTGTTCTACATCAGACTTCTTCCGCAAACGGCGAAACGCTTTGACTCGGTGAGTTTCGCGGCATTCCGACTTCGATGCCCCGGTTGCCGAAATTCAGTTGCCTTTGAATTTCGGGTGATCCCTCTTGAGCATGTATGCTTCTGCTACTTGTTCTACATCAGACTTCTTCCGCAAACGGCGAAACGCTTTGACTCGGTGAGTTTCGCGGCATTCCGACTTCGATGCCCCGGTTGCCGAAATTCAGTTGCCTTTGAATTTCGGGTGATCCCTCTTGAGCATGTATGCTTCTGCTACTTGTTCTACATCAGACTTCTTCCGCAAACGGCGAAACGCTTTGACTCGGTGAGTTTCGCGGCATTCCGACTTCGATGCCCCGGTTGCCGAAATTCAGTTGCCTTTGAATTTCGGGTGATCCCTCTTGAGCATGTATGCTTCTGCTACTTGTTCTACATCAGACTTCTTCCGCAAACGGCGAAACGCTTTGACTCGGTGAGTTTCGCGGCATTCCGACTTCGATGCCCCGGTTGCCGAAATTCAGTTGCCTTTGAATTTCGGGTGATCCCTCTTGAGCATGTATGCTTCTGCTACTTGTTCTACATCAGACTTCTTCCGCAAACGGCGAAACGCTTTGACTCGGTGAGTTTCGCGGCATTCCGACTTCGATGCCCCGGTTGCCGAAATTCAGTTGCCTTTGAATTTCGGGTGATCCCTCTTGAGCATGTATGCTTCTGCTACTTGTTCTACATCAGACTTCTTCCGCAAACGGCGAAACGCTTTGACTCGGTGAGTTTCGCGGCATTCCGACTTCGATGCCCCGGTTGCCGAAATTCAGTTGCCTTTGAATTTCGGGTGATCCCTCTTGAGCATGTATGCTTCTGCTACTTGTTCTACATCAGACTTCTTCCGCAAACGGCGAAACGCTTTGACTCGGTGAGTTTCGCGGCATTCCGACTTCGATGCCCCGGTTGCCGAAATTCAGTTGCCTTTGAATTTCGGGTGATCCCTCTTGAGCATGTATGCTTCTGCTACTTGTTCTACATCAGACTTCTTCCGCAAACGGCGAAACGCTTTGACTCGGTGAGTTTCGCGGCATTCCGACTTCGATGCCCCGGTTGCCGAAATTCAGTTGCCTTTGAATTTCGGGTGATCCCTCTTGAGCATGTATGCTTCTGCTACTTGTTCTACATCAGACTTCTTCCGCAAACGGCGAAACGCTTTGACTCGGTGAGTTTCGCGGCATTCCGACTTCGATGCCCCGGTTGCCGAAATTCAGTTGCCTTTGAATTTCGGGTGATCCCTCTTGAGCATGTATGCTTCTGCTACTTGTTCTACATCAGACTTCTTCCGCAAACGGCGAAACGCTTTGACTCGGTGAGTTTCGCGGCATTCCGACTTCGATGCCCGGTTGCCGAAATTCAGTTGCCTTTGAATTTCGGGTGATCCCTCTTGAGCATGTATGCTTCTGCTACTTGTTCTACATCAGACTTCTTCCGCAAACGGCGAAACGCTTTGACTCGGTGAGTTTCGCGGCATTCCGACTTCGATGCCCCGGTTGCCGAAATTCAGTTGCCTTTGAATTTCGGGTGATCCCTCTTGAGCATGTATGCTTCTGCTACTTGTTCTACATCAGACTTCTTCCGCAAACGGCGAAACGCTTTGACTCGGTGAGTTTCGCGGCATTCCGACTTCGATGCCCGGTTGCCGAAATTCAGTTGCCTTTGAATTTCGGGTGATCCCTCTTGAGCATGTATGCTTCTGCTACTTGTTCTACATCAGACTTCTTCCGCAAACGGCGAAACGCTTTGACTCGGTGAGTTTCGCGGCATTCCGACTTCGATGCCCCGGTTGCCGAAATTCAGTTGCCTTTGAATTTCGGGTGATCCCTCTTGAGCATGTATGCTTCTGCTACTTGTTCTACATCAGACTTCTTCCGCAAACGGCGAAACGCTTTGACTCGGTGAGTTTCGCGGCATTCCGACTTCGATGCCCCGGTTGCCGAAATTCAGTTGCCTTTGAATTTCGGGTGATCCCTCTTGAGCATGTATGCTTCTGCTACTTGTTCTACATCAGACTTCTTCCGCAAACGGCGAAACGCTTTGACTCGGTGAGTTTCGCGGCATTCCGACTTCGATGCCCCGGTTGCCGAAATTCAGTTGCCTTTGAATTTCGGGTGATCCCTCTTGAGCATGTATGCTTCTGCTACTTGTTCTACATCAGACTTCTTCCGCAAACGGCGAAACGCTTTGACTCGGTGAGTTTCGCGGCATTCCGACTTCGATGCCCCGGTTGCCGAAATTCAGTTGCCTTTGAATTTCGGGTGATCCCTCTTGAGCATGTATGCTTCTGCTACTTGTTCTACATCAGACTTCTTCCGCAAACGGCGAAACGCTTTGACTCGGTGAGTTTCGCGGCATTCCGACTTCGATGCCCGGTTGCCGAAATTCAGTTGCCTTTGAATTTCGGGTGATCCCTCTTGAGCATGTATGCTTCTGCTACTTGTTCTACATCAGACTTCTTCCGCAAACGGCGAAACGCTTTGACTCGGTGAGTTTCGCGGCATTCCGACTTCGATGCCCCGGTTGCCGAAATTCAGTTGCCTTTGAATTTCGGGTGATCCCTCTTGAGCATGTATGCTTCTGCTACTTGTTCTACATCAGACTTCTTCCGCAAACGGCGAAACGCTTTGACTCGGTGAGTTTCGCGGCATTCCGACTTCGATGCCCGGTTGCCGAAATTCAGTTGCCTTTGAATTTCGGGTGATCCCTCTTGAGCATGTATGCTTCTGCTACTTGTTCTACATCAGACTTCTTCCGCAAACGGCGAAACGCTTTGACTCGGTGAGTTTCGCGGCATTCCGACTTCGATGCCCGGTTGCCGAAATTCAGTTGCCTTTGAATTTCGGGTGATCCCTCTTGAGCATGTATGCTTCTGCTACTTGTTCTACATCAGACTTCTTCCGCAAACGGCGAAACGCTTTGACTCGGTGAGTTTCGCGGCATTCCGACTTCGATGCCCCGGTTGCCGAAATTCAGTTGCCTTTGAATTTCGGGTGATCCCTCTTGAGCATGTATGCTTCTGCTACTTGTTCTACATCAGACTTCTTCCGCAAACGGCGAAACGCTTTGACTCGGTGAGTTTCGCGGCATTCCGACTTCGATGCCCCGGTTGCCGAAATTCAGTTGCCTTTGAATTTCGGGTGATCCCTCTTGAGCATGTATGCTTCTGCTACTTGTTCTACATCAGACTTCTTCCGCAAACGGCGAAACGCTTTGACTCGGTGAGTTTCGCGGCATTCCGACTTCGATGCCCCGGTTGCCGAAATTCAGTTGCCTTTGAATTTCGGGTGATCCCTCTTGAGCATGTATGCTTCTGCTACTTGTTCTACATCAGACTTCTTCCGCAAACGGCGAAACGCTTTGACTCGGTGAGTTTCGCGGCATTCCGACTTCGATGCCCCGGTTGCCGAAATTCAGTTGCCTTTGAATTTCGGGTGATCCCTCTTGAGCATGTATGCTTCTGCTACTTGTTCTACATCAGACTTCTTCCGCAAACGGCGAAACGCTTTGACTCGGTGAGTTTCGCGGCATTCCGACTTCGATGCCCCGGTTGCCGAAATTCAGTTGCCTTTGAATTTCGGGTGATCCCTCTTGAGCATGTATGCTTCTGCTACTTGTTCTACATCAGACTTCTTCCGCAAACGGCGAAACGCTTTGACTCGGTGAGTTTCGCGGCATTCCGACTTCGATGCCCCGGTTGCCGAAATTCAGTTGCCTTTGAATTTCGGGTGATCCCTCTTGAGCATGTATGCTTCTGCTACTTGTTCTACATCAGACTTCTTCCGCAAACGGCGAAACGCTTTGACTCGGTGAGTTTCGCGGCATTCCGACTTCGATGCCCCGGTTGCCGAAATTCAGTTGCCTTTGAATTTCGGGTGATCCCTCTTGAGCATGTATGCTTCTGCTACTTGTTCTACATCAGACTTCTTCCGCAAACGGCGAAACGCTTTGACTCGGTGAGTTTCGCGGCATTCCGACTTCGATGCCCCGGTTGCCGAAATTCAGTTGCCTTTGAATTTCGGGTGATCCCTCTTGAGCATGTATGCTTCTGCTACTTGTTCTACATCAGACTTCTTCCGCAAACGGCGAAACGCTTTGACTCGGTGAGTTTCGCGGCATTCCGACTTCGATGCCCCGGTTGCCGAAATTCAGTTGCCTTTGAATTTCGGGTGATCCCTCTTGAGCATGTATGCTTCTGCTACTTGTTCTACATCAGACTTCTTCCGCAAACGGCGAAACGCTTTGACTCGGTGAGTTTCGCGGCATTCCGACTTCGATGCCCCGGTTGCCGAAATTCAGTTGCCTTTGAATTTCGGGTGATCCCTCTTGAGCATGTATGCTTCTGCTACTTGTTCTACATCAGACTTCTTCCGCAAACGGCGAAACGCTTTGACTCGGTGAGTTTCGCGGCATTCCGACTTCGATGCCCCGGTTGCCGAAATTCAGTTGCCTTTGAATTTCGGGTGATCCCTCTTGAGCATGTATGCTTCTGCTACTTGTTCTACATCAGACTTCTTCCGCAAACGGCGAAACGCTTTGACTCGGTGAGTTTCGCGGCATTCCGACTTCGATGCCCCGGTTGCCGAAATTCAGTTGCCTTTGAATTTCGGGTGATCCCTCTTGAGCATGTATGCTTCTGCTACTTGTTCTACATCAGACTTCTTCCGCAAACGGCGAAACGCTTTGACTCGGTGAGTTTCGCGGCATTCCGACTTCGATGCCCCGGTTGCCGAAATTCAGTTGCCTTTGAATTTCGGGTGATCCCTCTTGAGCATGTATGCTTCTGCTACTTGTTCTACATCAGACTTCTTCCGCAAACGGCGAAACGCTTTGACTCGGTGAGTTTCGCGGCATTCCGACTTCGATGCCCCGGTTGCCGAAATTCAGTTGCCTTTGAATTTCGGGTGATCCCTCTTGAGCATGTATGCTTCTGCTACTTGTTCTACATCAGACTTCTTCCGCAAACGGCGAAACGCTTTGACTCGGTGAGTTTCGCGGCATTCCGACTTCGATGCCCCGGTTGCCGAAATTCAGTTGCCTTTGAATTTCGGGTGATCCCTCTTGAGCATGTATGCTTCTGCTACTTGTTCTACATCAGACTTCTTCCGCAAACGGCGAAACGCTTTGACTCGGTGAGTTTCGCGGCATTCCGACTTCGATGCCCCGGTTGCCGAAATTCAGTTGCCTTTGAATTTCGGGTGATCCCTCTTGAGCATGTATGCTTCTGCTACTTGTTCTACATCAGACTTCTTCCGCAAACGGCGAAACGCTTTGACTCGGTGAGTTTCGCGGCATTCCGACTTCGATGCCCCGGTTGCCGAAATTCAGTTGCCTTTGAATTTCGGGTGATCCCTCTTGAGCATGTATGCTTCTGCTACTTGTTCTACATCAGACTTCTTCCGCAAACGGCGAAACGCTTTGACTCGGTGAGTTTCGCGGCATTCCGACTTCGATGCCCCGGTTGCCGAAATTCAGTTGCCTTTGAATTTCGGGTGATCCCTCTTGAGCATGTATGCTTCTGCTACTTGTTCTACATCAGACTTCTTCCGCAAACGGCGAAACGCTTTGACTCGGTGAGTTTCGCGGCATTCCGACTTCGATGCCCGGTTGCCGAAATTCAGTTGCCTTTGAATTTCGGGTGATCCCTCTTGAGCATGTATGCTTCTGCTACTTGTTCTACATCAGACTTCTTCCGCAAACGGCGAAACGCTTTGACTCGGTGAGTTTCGCGGCATTCCGACTTCGATGCCCCGGTTGCCGAAATTCAGTTGCCTTTGAATTTCGGGTGATCCCTCTTGAGCATGTATGCTTCTGCTACTTGTTCTACATCAGACTTCTTCCGCAAACGGCGAAACGCTTTGACTCGGTGAGTTTCGCGGCATTCCGACTTCGATGCCCGGTTGCCGAAATTCAGTTGCCTTTGAATTTCGGGTGATCCCTCTTGAGCATGTATGCTTCTGCTACTTGTTCTACATCAGACTTCTTCCGCAAACGGCGAAACGCTTTGACTCGGTGAGTTTCGCGGCATTCCGACTTCGATGCCCCGGTTGCCGAAATTCAGTTGCCTTTGAATTTCGGGTGATCCCTCTTGAGCATGTATGCTTCTGCTACTTGTTCTACATCAGACTTCTTCCGCAAACGGCGAAACGCTTTGACTCGGTGAGTTTCGCGGCATTCCGACTTCGATGCCCGGTTGCCGAAATTCAGTTGCCTTTGAATTTCGGGTGATCCCTCTTGAGCATGTATGCTTCTGCTACTTGTTCTACATCAGACTTCTTCCGCAAACGGCGAAACGCTTTGACTCGGTGAGTTTCGCGGCATTCCGACTTCGATGCCCCGGTTGCCGAAATTCAGTTGCCTTTGAATTTCGGGTGATCCCTCTTGAGCATGTATGCTTCTGCTACTTGTTCTACATCAGACTTCTTCCGCAAACGGCGAAACGCTTTGACTCGGTGAGTTTCGCGGCATTCCGACTTCGATGCCCCGGTTGCCGAAATTCAGTTGCCTTTGAATTTCGGGTGATCCCTCTTGAGCATGTATGCTTCTGCTACTTGTTCTACATCAGACTTCTTCCGCAAACGGCGAAACGCTTTGACTCGGTGAGTTTCGCGGCATTCCGACTTCGATGCCCGGTTGCCGAAATTCAGTTGCCTTTGAATTTCGGGTGATCCCTCTTGAGCATGTATGCTTCTGCTACTTGTTCTACATCAGACTTCTTCCGCAAACGGCGAAACGCTTTGACTCGGTGAGTTTCGCGGCATTCCGACTTCGATGCCCCGGTTGCCGAAATTCAGTTGCCTTTGAATTTCGGGTGATCCCTCTTGAGCATGTATGCTTCTGCTACTTGTTCTACATCAGACTTCTTCCGCAAACGGCGAAACGCTTTGACTCGGTGAGTTTCGCGGCATTCCGACTTCGATGCCCCGGTTGCCGAAATTCAGTTGCCTTTGAATTTCGGGTGATCCCTCTTGAGCATGTATGCTTCTGCTACTTGTTCTACATCAGACTTCTTCCGCAAACGGCGAAACGCTTTGACTCGGTGAGTTTCGCGGCATTCCGACTTCGATGCCCCGTTGCCGAAATTCAGTTGCCTTTGAATTTCGGGTGATCCCTCTTGAGCATGTATGCTTCTGCTACTTGTTCTACATCAGACTTCTTCCGCAAACGGCGAAACGCTTTGACTCGGTGAGTTTCGCGGCATTCCGACTTCGATGCCCCGGTTGCCGAAATTCAGTTGCCTTTGAATTTCGGGTGATCCCTCTTGAGCATGTATGCTTCTGCTACTTGTTCTACATCAGACTTCTTCCGCAAACGGCGAAACGCTTTGACTCGGTGAGTTTCGCGGCATTCCGACTTCGATGCCCGGTTGCCGAAATTCAGTTGCCTTTGAATTTCGGGTGATCCCTCTTGAGCATGTATGCTTCTGCTACTTGTTCTACATCAGACTTCTTCCGCAAACGGCGAAACGCTTTGACTCGGTGAGTTTCGCGGCATTCCGACTTCGATGCCCCGGTTGCCGAAATTCAGTTGCCTTTGAATTTCGGGTGATCCCTCTTGAGCATGTATGCTTCTGCTACTTGTTCTACATCAGACTTCTTCCGCAAACGGCGAAACGCTTTGACTCGGTGAGTTTCGCGGCATTCCGACTTCGATGCCCGGTTGCCGAAATTCAGTTGCCTTTGAATTTCGGGTGATCCCTCTTGAGCATGTATGCTTCTGCTACTTGTTCTACATCAGACTTCTTCCGCAAACGGCGAAACGCTTTGACTCGGTGAGTTTCGCGGCATTCCGACTTCGATGCCCGGTTGCCGAAATTCAGTTGCCTTTGAATTTCGGGTGATCCCTCTTGAGCATGTATGCTTCTGCTACTTGTTCTACATCAGACTTCTTCCGCAAACGGCGAAACGCTTTGACTCGGTGAGTTTCGCGGCATTCCGACTTCGATGCCCCGGTTGCCGAAATTCAGTTGCCTTTGAATTTCGGGTGATCCCTCTTGAGCATGTATGCTTCTGCTACTTGTTCTACATCAGACTTCTTCCGCAAACGGCGAAACGCTTTGACTCGGTGAGTTTCGCGGCATTCCGACTTCGATGCCCCGGTTGCCGAAATTCAGTTGCCTTTGAATTTCGGGTGATCCCTCTTGAGCATGTATGCTTCTGCTACTTGTTCTACATCAGACTTCTTCCGCAAACGGCGAAACGCTTTGACTCGGTGAGTTTCGCGGCATTCCGACTTCGATGCCCCGGTTGCCGAAATTCAGTTGCCTTTGAATTTCGGGTGATCCCTCTTGAGCATGTATGCTTCTGCTACTTGTTCTACATCAGACTTCTTCCGCAAACGGCGAAACGCTTTGACTCGGTGAGTTTCGCGGCATTCCGACTTCGATGCCCCGGTTGCCGAAATTCAGTTGCCTTTGAATTTCGGGTGATCCCTCTTGAGCATGTATGCTTCTGCTACTTGTTCTACATCAGACTTCTTCCGCAAACGGCGAAACGCTTTGACTCGGTGAGTTTCGCGGCATTCCGACTTCGATGCCCCGGTTGCCGAAATTCAGTTGCCTTTGAATTTCGGGTGATCCCTCTTGAGCATGTATGCTTCTGCTACTTGTTCTACATCAGACTTCTTCCGCAAACGGCGAAACGCTTTGACTCGGTGAGTTTCGCGGCATTCCGACTTCGATGCCCCGGTTGCCGAAATTCAGTTGCCTTTGAATTTCGGGTGATCCCTCTTGAGCATGTATGCTTCTGCTACTTGTTCTACATCAGACTTCTTCCGCAAACGGCGAAACGCTTTGACTCGGTGAGTTTCGCGGCATTCCGACTTCGATGCCCCGTTGCCGAAATTCAGTTGCCTTTGAATTTCGGGTGATCCCTCTTGAGCATGTATGCTTCTGCTACTTGTTCTACATCAGACTTCTTCCGCAAACGGCGAAACGCTTTGACTCGGTGAGTTTCGCGGCATTCCGACTTCGATGCCCCGGTTGCCGAAATTCAGTTGCCTTTGAATTTCGGGTGATCCCTCTTGAGCATGTATGCTTCTGCTACTTGTTCTACATCAGACTTCTTCCGCAAACGGCGAAACGCTTTGACTCGGTGAGTTTCGCGGCATTCCGACTTCGATGCCCCGGTTGCCGAAATTCAGTTGCCTTTGAATTTCGGGTGATCCCTCTTGAGCATGTATGCTTCTGCTACTTGTTCTACATCAGACTTCTTCCGCAAACGGCGAAACGCTTTGACTCGGTGAGTTTCGCGGCATTCCGACTTCGATGCCCCGGTTGCCGAAATTCAGTTGCCTTTGAATTTCGGGTGATCCCTCTTGAGCATGTATGCTTCTGCTACTTGTTCTACATCAGACTTCTTCCGCAAACGGCGAAACGCTTTGACTCGGTGAGTTTCGCGGCATTCCGACTTCGATGCCCCGGTTGCCGAAATTCAGTTGCCTTTGAATTTCGGGTGATCCCTCTTGAGCATGTATGCTTCTGCTACTTGTTCTACATCAGACTTCTTCCGCAAACGGCGAAACGCTTTGACTCGGTGAGTTTCGCGGCATTCCGACTTCGATGCCCCGGTTGCCGAAATTCAGTTGCCTTTGAATTTCGGGTGATCCCTCTTGAGCATGTATGCTTCTGCTACTTGTTCTACATCAGACTTCTTCCGCAAACGGCGAAACGCTTTGACTCGGTGAGTTTCGCGGCATTCCGACTTCGATGCCCCGGTTGCCGAAATTCAGTTGCCTTTGAATTTCGGGTGATCCCTCTTGAGCATGTATGCTTCTGCTACTTGTTCTACATCAGACTTCTTCCGCAAACGGCGAAACGCTTTGACTCGGTGAGTTTCGCGGCATTCCGACTTCGATGCCCCGGTTGCCGAAATTCAGTTGCCTTTGAATTTCGGGTGATCCCTCTTGAGCATGTATGCTTCTGCTACTTGTTCTACATCAGACTTCTTCCGCAAACGGCGAAACGCTTTGACTCGGTGAGTTTCGCGGCATTCCGACTTCGATGCCCCGGTTGCCGAAATTCAGTTGCCTTTGAATTTCGGGTGATCCCTCTTGAGCATGTATGCTTCTGCTACTTGTTCTACATCAGACTTCTTCCGCAAACGGCGAAACGCTTTGACTCGGTGAGTTTCGCGGCATTCCGACTTCGATGCCCCGGTTGCCGAAATTCAGTTGCCTTTGAATTTCGGGTGATCCCTCTTGAGCATGTATGCTTCTGCTACTTGTTCTACATCAGACTTCTTCCGCAAACGGCGAAACGCTTTGACTCGGTGAGTTTCGCGGCATTCCGACTTCGATGCCCCGGTTGCCGAAATTCAGTTGCCTTTGAATTTCGGGTGATCCCTCTTGAGCATGTATGCTTCTGCTACTTGTTCTACATCAGACTTCTTCCGCAAACGGCGAAACGCTTTGACTCGGTGAGTTTCGCGGCATTCCGACTTCGATGCCCCGGTTGCCGAAATTCAGTTGCCTTTGAATTTCGGGTGATCCCTCTTGAGCATGTATGCTTCTGCTACTTGTTCTACATCAGACTTCTTCCGCAAACGGCGAAACGCTTTGACTCGGTGAGTTTCGCGGCATTCCGACTTCGATGCCCCGGTTGCCGAAATTCAGTTGCCTTTGAATTTCGGGTGATCCCTCTTGAGCATGTATGCTTCTGCTACTTGTTCTACATCAGACTTCTTCCGCAAACGGCGAAACGCTTTGACTCGGTGAGTTTCGCGGCATTCCGACTTCGATGCCCCGGTTGCCGAAATTCAGTTGCCTTTGAATTTCGGGTGATCCCTCTTGAGCATGTATGCTTCTGCTACTTGTTCTACATCAGACTTCTTCCGCAAACGGCGAAACGCTTTGACTCGGTGAGTTTCGCGGCATTCCGACTTCGATGCCCGGTTGCCGAAATTCAGTTGCCTTTGAATTTCGGGTGATCCCTCTTGAGCATGTATGCTTCTGCTACTTGTTCTACATCAGACTTCTTCCGCAAACGGCGAAACGCTTTGACTCGGTGAGTTTCGCGGCATTCCGACTTCGATGCCCCGGTTGCCGAAATTCAGTTGCCTTTGAATTTCGGGTGATCCCTCTTGAGCATGTATGCTTCTGCTACTTGTTCTACATCAGACTTCTTCCGCAAACGGCGAAACGCTTTGACTCGGTGAGTTTCGCGGCATTCCGACTTCGATGCCCCGGTTGCCGAAATTCAGTTGCCTTTGAATTTCGGGTGATCCCTCTTGAGCATGTATGCTTCTGCTACTTGTTCTACATCAGACTTCTTCCGCAAACGGCGAAACGCTTTGACTCGGTGAGTTTCGCGGCATTCCGACTTCGATGCCCCGGTTGCCGAAATTCAGTTGCCTTTGAATTTCGGGTGATCCCTCTTGAGCATGTATGCTTCTGCTACTTGATCTACATCAGACTTCTTCCGCAAACGGCGAAACGCTTTGACTCGGTGAGTTTCGCGGCATTCCGACTTCGATGCCCCGGTTGCCGAAATTCAGTTGCCTTTGAATTTCGGGTGATCCCTCTTGAGCATGTATGCTTCTGCTACTTGTTCTACATCAGACTTCTTCCGCAAACGGCGAAACGCTTTGACTCGGTGAGTTTCGCGGCATTCCGACTTCGATGCCCCGGTCGCCGAAATTCAGATGTGCCTTTGAATTTCGTGTGATCCCTTTTGAGCATGTATGCTTGCAGCTACTTGTTCTAACATCCACACTTCCATCCTCAAATACGAAACGCTTTGACCTCGGTGACATTTGATGCAATCCGACTTCGATGCCCCGGTTGCTGAAATTCAGTTGCCTTTGAATTTCGGATGATCCCTCTTGAGCATCTATGCTTCTGCTACTTCTTCTACAGCACACTTCCTTCCGCAAACGGCGAAACGCTTTGACTCGGTGAGTTTCGCGGCATTCTGACTTTGATGCCCCGGTTGCCGAAATTCAGTTGCCTTTGAATTTCGGGTGATCCCTCTTGAGCATGTACGCTTCTGCTACTTGTTCTACACCACACTTCCTTCCGCGAAGGGCGTAACGCTTTGGCTCGGTGAGTTTCCCGGCATTCCGACATCGATGCCTCGGTTGCCAAAATTCAGTCGCCTTTGAATTTCAGGCGATCCCTCTTGAGCATGTATGCTTCTGCGACTTGTTCTACATCACACTTCCTTCCGCAAACAGCGAAACGCTTTGACTCGGTGAGTTTTGCGGCATTCCGACTTCGATGCCCTGGTTGCCGAACTCAGTTGCCTTTGAATTTCGGGTGATCCCTCTTGAGCATGTATGCTTCTGCTAGTAGTTCTACATCACACTTTCTTCGACAAACGGTGAAACGCTTTGACACGGTGAGTTTCGTGGCATTCCAACTTCGATGCCCCGGTTGCTGAAATTCAGTTGGCTTTGAATTTGGGGTGATCCCTCTTGAGCATGCATGCTTTCTGCTATTCTCTTCTACATCATCTTTCTTCGGCAAACGGTGAAACGCTTTGACTCGGTGAGTTTCGAGGCATTCCGTCTTCGATGCCGCCGGTTGCCGAAATTCAGTAGCCTTTGAAATTCGGGTGATCCCACCATGAGAATGTATGCAATCAGCTACATCTTCAACATCACACTTCCTTCCGCAAAACACGAAACGCTTTGACTTGGTGAGTTTTGCGGCATTCCGACGTCCGATGTCCCTGGTTTACCGAAATTCAGTTGGCCTTAGAATTTCGGGTGAACCCTCTTGAGCATGTACTTTCTGCTACAAGTTCTACATCACAATTCCTTCCGCAAACGGAGAAACGCTTCGACTCGGTGACCTTATGCGGCATTCCGACACTCGATGCCCCGGTTAGCCCGAAATTCAATTGCCTTTGAATTTCGGGTGATCGCATCTTGACTATGTATGCTATCTGCTACTCGTTCTACATCATACTTCCTTCCCCAAACGACGAAACGCATTGACTCGGTGAGTTTCGTCGGCATTCCAACTTCGATGCTCCGGTTGCCGGAATTTTCAGAGCCTTTGAAGTTCTGCTGATCCCTTTTGTGCATGTATGCTTCTGCTACTTGTTCTACATCATAACTTTCTCCCCAAACGGCGAAACTCTAGTGACTCAGAGTTTCGCTGCAATCTAAAAAAAAACAACTTCGATGCCCCGTTTGCCGAAATTCAGTCGCCATTGAATTTCGGGTGATCCCTCTTGGAGCATGCATTCTTCTTGCTAAGTTCTTCTCCATCAGACTTTCCTTCGGCAAACGGTGAAACGCTTTGACTCGGTGAGTTTCGCGTCTTTCGCGACCTCGATGCCCCGTTGCCTAAATTCAGTTGCATTTGAATTTTGGGTGGATCCCTCTTGAGCATGTATGCATCTGCTACTACGTTTCTACAAAGCACACTTCCTTCCGCAAACAGCGAAACGCTTTGACTTGGTGAGTTTCGCGGCATATCCGACTTCGTGATGCCTGTGTGCCGAAATTCAGTTGCCTTTGAATTTCGGGTGATCCCTCTTGAGCAGGTATGCTTCTGCTAAATGTTCTACATCACACTTCCTTCCGCAAACGGCGAAACGCTTTGAACTCGGTGAACTTTTGCTGCATTCCGACTTCGATTCCGCCGGTTGGCCGAAACTCAGTTGCCTTTGAATTGTCGGGTGATCGCTCCTTGACTATGTATGCTTCTGCTACTCGTTCTACATCCATACTCCTTCCGCAAACGACGAAACCGCTTTGACTCGGTGAGTTTTTCGCTAATTCCAACATCGATGCTCCGTTTGCCGGAATTCAGTAGCCTTTGAATTTCTTTGCTGGTCCCTTTTGAAGCATGAATGCATTCTGCGACTTGTTCTACAACAGACTTTTCCTTCCCCAAACGGCGAACACTCTTTGACTCGGTGGAGTTTCGCGGCATTCCAACTTCCGATTCCCCGTTTGCCGAAATTCATTCGCCTTTGAATTACGGGTGATTCCCTCTAGAGCATGTATGCATCTCCGACTTCTTCTACATCACACATTCCTTCCGCAAACAGCGAAACGCTTTGACACGGTGAGTTTCGCGCCATTCCGACTTCTATGCCCCCGGTTTGCCTAAATTCAGATGCCCTTGAAATTTCGGGTGATCCCACTTGTCATAGTACGCTTCTGCTACTAGTTCTACACCACCACTTCCGTTCCTCAAAGGGCGTAACGCTTTCGACTCGAGTGAGTTTCGCGGGCATTCCGACTTCGATGCCCCCGGTTGCTGAAATTCAGTTGCCTTTGAATTTCGGGTGATCCCTCTTGAGCAAGTATGCTTCTGGCTTACTTCTTCTACATGCAAACTTCCTTCCCGCAAACGGACGAAACGCTTTGTACTCGGTGAAGTTTTCAGCGCAATCCCGACTTCGATGCCCTGGTTTGCCCGAATTCAGTTGCCATTGAAATTCGGGTTGATCCCTCTTGATCATGTATGCTTCTGCTACTTGTTCTACAGCACACTTCCTTCCTGCAAACGGCGAAACGCGTTGACTCGGTGAGATTCGCGGCATTCCAACTTCGATGCCCCCGGTTGCCGGAATTCAGTTGCCTTTGAATTTCGGCTGGTCCCTTTTGAGCATGTATGCTTCTGCGACTTGTTCTACATCAGACTTTCTTCCCCAAACGGCGAAACTCTTTGACTCGATGAGTTTCGCGGCATTCCAACTTCGATGCCCCGGTTGCCGAAATTCAGTCGCCTTTGAATTTCGGGTGATCCCTCTAGAGCATGTATGCTTCTCCGACTTCTTCTACATCACACTTCCTTCCGCAAACAGCGAAACGCTTTGACTCCGTGAGTTTCGCGGCATTCCGACTTGGATGCCCCGGTTGCCGAAATTCAGTTGCCTTTGAATTTCGGGTGGTCCCGCTTGAGCAAGTATGCCTTCTGGCACTTATTCTACATCACATTCTTCCTTCCGCAAACAGCGAAACGCTTTGGACTCGGACAGTTTCGCGGCATTCCCGACTTCGATGCGCTGGTTGCAGAAATTCAGTTGCCTTTGAATTTCAGGTGATCCCTCCTGAGCAAGTATTCTTTCTGCTACTTGTTCTACAGCACACTTTCCTTCCGCAAACGGGCGAAACGCTTTGACCTCAGGTGAGATTTGCGCGGGCAATACCGACTTCGATGCCCCGGTTGCCGAAAATCAGTTGCCTTTGAATTTCGAGTGATCCATCTTGAGCATGTATGCTTCTGCTACTTGTTCTACATCACAGCTTCCTTCCTAAAAGCGAAACGCGTTTCACAACTCGGTGAGTTTCGTGGCAATCCCGACTTCCGATGCCCCCGGTGCCGAAATTCAGTTGCCTATGAATTTCGGGTGATCCCTCTTGAGCATGTACACATTCTGCTACTTGTTCTACCATCACACTTCCTTCCGCAAAACTAGCGAAACGCCTTGACATCGGTGAGTTTCTCAGGCATTCCGACCTTCGATGCCCCGGTTGGCCGAAATTCAGTTTGCTTTGAATTTCGGGTGATCCCTCTAGAGCATGTATGCTTCTCCTACTTAGCTCCTAACAATAACAACCTTCCTTCCCCAAAAAGCGAAACGCTTTCACCTCGGTGAGTTTTCGCGACATTCCTACTATCGCTGCCCCTGTTGCCGAAATTCATGGTTGCCTTTGAATTTCGGGTGATCCCTCTTAGAGCCTTTATGCTTCTGCTACTTGTTCTATCGATATCACACTTCCTTTCGAAAAGAACGAAACGCTTCGACTCGGTGATTTTCGCGGCATTCTGACTTCGATGGCCCCGGTCGCCGAAATTCAGTTGCCTTTTGAATTTCGGGGGGTGATCCCTCTTGAGCAAGTAACGTTCTGCTACTTGTTCTACATCACACTTCCTTCCGCAAATGCGCGAAACGCATTGACATCGTGTTGAGTTTCGCGTCATTCCGACTATGATCGATGCCCCGGTTGCCGAAATTCAGTTGCCTTTGAATTTCGGGTGATCCCCTTGAGCATGTATGCTTCTGCTACTTGTTCTACATCACACTTCCTTCCGCAAAGGCGAAACGCTTTGACTCGGTGAGTTTCGCGGCATTCCGACTTCGATGCCCCGGTTGCCGAAATTCAGTTGCCTTTGAATTTCGGGTGATCCCTCTTGAGCATGTATGCTTCTGCTACTTGTTCTACATCACATTTCTTCCGCAAACAGCGAAACGCTTTGACTCGGTGAGTTTCGCGGCATTCCGACTTCGATGCCCCGGTTGCCGAAATTCAGTTGCCTTTGAATTTCGGGTGATCCCTCTTGAGCATGTATGCTTCTGCTACTTGTTCTACATCACACTTCCTTCCGCAAACGGCGAAACGCTTTGACTCGGTGAGTTTCGCGGCATTCCGACTTCGATGCCCGGTTGCCGAAATTCAGTTGCCTTTGAATTTCGGGTGATCCCTCTTGAGCATGTATGCTTCTGCTACTTGTTCTACATCACACTTCCTTCCGCAAAGGGCGAAACGCTTTGACTCGGTGAGTTTCGCGGCATTCCGACTTCGATGCCCCGGTTGCCGAAATTCAGTTGCCTTTGAATTTCGGGTGATCCCTCTTGAGCATGTATGCTTCTGCTACTTGTTCTACATCACACTTCTTCCGCAAACGGCGAAACGCTTTGACTCGGTGAGTTTCGCGGCATTCCGACTTCGATGCCCGGTTGCCGAAATTCAGTTGCCTTTGAATTTCGGGTGATCCCTCTTGAGCATGTATGCTTCTGCTACTTGTTCTACATCACACTTCCTTCCGCAAACGCGAAACGCTTTGACTCGGTGAGTTTCGCGGCATTCCGACTTCGATGCCCGGTTGCCGAAATTCAGTTGCCTTTGAATTTCGGGTGATCCCTCTTGAGCATGTATGCTTCTGCTACTTGTTCTACATCACACTTCCTTCCGCAAAGGGCAAACGCTTTGACTCGGTGAGTTTCGCGGCATTCCGACTTCGATGCCCCGGTTGCCGAAATTCAGTTGCCTTTGAATTTCGGGTGATCCCTCTTGAGCATGTATGCTTCTGCTACTTGTTCTACATCACACTTCCTTCCGCAAACGGCGAAACGCTTTGACTCGGTGAGTTTCGCGGCATTCCGACTTCGATGCCCGGTTGCCGAAATTCAGTTGCCTTTGAATTTCGGGTGATCCCTCTTGAGCATGTATGCTTCTGCTACTTGTTCTACATCACACTTCCTTCCGCAAACGGCGAAACGCTTTGACTCGGTGAGTTTCGCGGCATTCCGACTTCGATGCCCGGTTGCCGAAATTCAGTTGCCTTTGAATTTCGGGTGATCCCTCTTGAGCATGTATGCTTCTGCTACTTGTTCTACATCAAACACTTCCTTCGAAAGGGCGAAACGCTTTGACTCGGTGAGTTTCGCGGCATTCCGACTTCGATGCCCCGGTTGCCGAAATTCAGTTGCCTTTGAATTTCGGGTGATCCCTCTTGAGCATGTATGCTTCTGCTACTTGTTCTACATCAACTTCCTTCCGCAAACGGCGAAACGCTTTGACTGGTGAGTTTCGCGGGCATTCCGACTTCGATGCCCCGGTTGCCGAAATTCAGTTGCCTTTGAATTTCGGGTGATCCCTCTTGAGCATGTATGCTTCTGCTACTTGTTCTACATCACAACTTTCTTCCAAAACGGCGAAACGCTTTGACTCGGTGAGTTTCGCGGCATTCCGACTTCGATGCCCCGGTTGCCGAAATTCAGTTGCCTTTGAATTTCGGGTGATCCCTCTTGAGCATGTATGCTTCTGCTACTTGTTCTACATCACACTTCTTCCGCAAACGGCGAAACGCTTTGACTGGTGAGTTTCGCGGCATTCCGACTTCGATGCCCGGTTGCCGAAATTCAGTTGCCTTTGAATTTCGGGTGATCCCTCTTGAGCATGTATGCTTCTGCTACTTGTTCTACATCACACTTCTTCCGCAAAAGCGAAACGCTTTGACTCGGTGAGTTTCGCGGCATTCCGACTTCGATGCCCCGGTTGCCGAAATTTAGTTGCCTTTGAATTTCGGGTGATCCCTTTTGAGCATGTATGCTTCTGCTACTTGTTCTACATCAGTTTTCTTCCGCAAATGGCCAAAAGCTTTGACTCGGTGAGTTTCGCGGCATTCCGAATTCGATCCCCGGTTGCCGAAATTTAGTTGCCTTTGAATTTCGGGTGATCCCTCTTGAGCATGTATGCTTCTACTACTTGTTCTACATCACACTTCCTTCCGAAACAGCGAAACGCTTTGACTCGCTCAGTTTCGCGGCATTCCGACTTCAATGCCTCGGTTGCCAAAATTCAGTTGCCTTTGAATTTCGGGTGATCCCTCTTGAGTATGTATGCTTCTGCTACTTGTTCTACATCAGACTTTTCCGCAAACGGCCAAACGCTTTGACTCGGTGAGTTTCGCGGCATTCCGACTTCGATGCCCCGGTTGCCGAAATTCAGTTGCCTTTGAATTTCGGGTGATCCCTCTTGATCATGTATGCTTCTGCTACTTGTTCTACATCACACTTCCTTCCGCAAAGGGCGAAACGCTTTGACTGGTGAGTTTCGCGGCATTCCGACTTCGATGCCCCGGTTGCCGAAATTCAGTTGCCTTTGAATTTCGGGTGATCCCTCTTGAGCATGTATGCTTCTGCTACTTGTTCTACATCACACTTCCTTCCGCAAAGGGCGAAACGCTTTGACTCGGTGAGTTTCGCGGCATTCCGACTTCGATGCCCCGGTTGCCGAAATTCAGTTGCCTTTGAATTTCGGGTGATCCCTCTTGAGCATGTATGCTTCTGCTACTTGTTCTACATCACACTTCCTTCCGCAACGGCGAAACGCTTTGACTGGTGAGTTTCGCGGCATTCCGACTTCGATGCCCCGGTTGCCGAAATTCAGTTGCCTTTGAATTTCGGGTGATCCCTCTTGAGCATGTATGCTTCTGCTACTTGTTCTACATCACACTTCCTTCCGCAAAGGCGAAACGCTTTGACTCGGTGAGTTTCGCGGCATTCCGACTTCGATGCCCCGGTTGCCGAAATTCAGTTGCCTTTGAATTTCGGGTGATCCCTCTTGAGCATGTATGCTTCTGCTACTTGTTCTACATCACACTTTCTTCCGCAAACAGCGAAACGCTTTGACTCGGTGAGTTTCGCGGCATTCCGACTTCGATGCCCCGGTTGCCGAAATTCAGTTGCCTTTGAATTTCGGGTGATCCCTCTTGAGCATGTATGCTTCTGCTACTTGTTCTACATCACACTTCTTCCGCAAACGGCGAAACGCTTTGACTCGGTGAGTTTCGCGGCATTCCGACTTCGATGCCCCGGTTGCCGAAATTCAGTTGCCTTTGAATTTCGGGTGATCCCTCTTGAGCATGTATGCTTCTGCTACTTGTTCTACATCACACTTCCTTCCGCAAAGGGCGAAACGCTTTGACTGGTGAGTTTCGCGGCATTCCGACTTCGATGCCCCGGTTGCCGAAATTCAGTTGCCTTTGAATTTCGGGTGATCCCTCTTGAGCATGTATGCTTCTGCTACTTGTTCTACATTAGTTTCCTTCCGCAAAAGGCGAAACGCTTTGACTCGGTGAGTTTCGCGGCATTCCGACTTCGATGCCCCGGTTGCCGAAATTCAGTTGCCTTTGAATTTCGGGTGATCCCTCTTGAGCATGTATGCTTCTGCTACTTGTTCTACATCACACTTCCTTCCGCAAACAGCGAACGCTTTGACTCGGTGACGTTTCGA